>CM056383.1:57360253-57545473 GCA_029718625.1 Synaphobranchus kaupii | reverse complement strand
CTCCTTAGTTATAGAACCCATAATATTTCCAAATGTCACTCCTGAGGTGCGGTGGAGTTTTCTTGGCTCCTCCATTTAGAATGTATAGCCTACAGGTTACACAGAGAGCATGAACCATACATGAGCTTTATTTAGGCTACCTAATGGTATACCCTCCAGACAAAGCAATAGCATGGCTTATTCTTTATTGGCCTATTTGATATTGAGCGTTAATACGAGCTCAACACGGATTAGCCCAGAATGCAACTGGGCTTCTTATTTTGCCTAGGCAATTGGATTACATTTTTATTTTCCTGAGATTCAAACAAGTTTGATTATCAAACAAAAAAGTGACAGCCCTACTGTATTATGGGGTTGTCTGAAGCACTGGGAAATAGGCTACATTAAAAATGAGAACAATTATATAACATTGAACTTGAACAAATTTTGTTAAGTAGTATTAGTACGAATAAAATAGTTTGGACCAGAGGCAAATTAAAAAAGAAAAAGTGGTGAATGTCATGTACAGTTAAAATTCAAGAATATAAACTGCTTAAATTTGATCTTGCTCACTATTTTGACAGTCTCTTCTGTCATTGGTTGATGATGCCTTGGTGAAAATATGGTTAGAGGTAGAGATTGATCTTTCTGCATTGACAGTTGTTTACAATGGGCAAGTATCGTTTTGACTTTTGACAAGATATGGAAATATTTCTTCAGTTGTACCCCAGAATTCACCCGGTGACATTTCCTTTTATTGCTAAGAGATTGTAATTGCCCAGCTTCGATCTACACTTGGGATCCTGGAATTTAGTCTAGTGGGAGGGTCGTTACGTCATGCCTGGGATCAAAAATTTGGATAGCCTTAAGAAATCTGTGAGCTGGTTGACCGAAATATACTTATTTTTTGAGGGTTGTATAACGTTCTGATATCATATATCTGTTTTGATGCATTCATGGTTCATCGTTATGCTTGTGCTGAGCTAGTGCACAATACTCATTTGTAAACTATAAAATTCTATTGTAGGTTTTGTGGATACTAATTTTCAAACAACCAGATGATGTTAACCAGCTATTTTCCATATTCAGCGATTAAAGGGGAATTCCACCCAAAAACAACATTAACCTTATTGAACAGATCAAGGCGCAAGTAATTAAAGGAGCTATATGTAACATTGACACCGAGTGTTTAAAAGGGTACTGCAATCCAAATTCACAATATTGGAGAGACCTTAATTTATGGTTGTTTGCGTTTAATTGTCAGTCTGTTATTATCTTATTAGCATGATTTATTGATAAACTACACACTGTGCCACAAATTGACCTGCCCATCTCAGTCAGGACAGTAGAGTCCCTCCCTACCTTCCGGCGTAACCTGAAGACACATCTATTCAGTAAGTGCCTCTCCCTTCTCCACCCTGATTCCCATTCCCCTCTTCCACGTCTTCTATCTATCCTATAAAAGAAAACACTAGACCTTCCCTTCTGCATGTTCATTCTTGTGACAAAGGATTACGTATCGCAGGTGTGTTATGGCCTGACCTCCACTCTCATTAATTGCTACTTTGAATGTTGGTGATTTTACAAATCTAGGCCTTTTCTTTGTAAGCTAATTGAAAGTCGCTCCGGATAAGAGTGTCAGCTAAATGCCTAAAATGTAAAAAAAAAATATATATATATATAATATAAAAAAAATATATATATATATATATATATATATATATTTATATATATATATATATCTGTCTCTGTGCAGTATGCCAGACCTGCATTTTACAATCTGCCCATGTTCAATTTCCTTCCTTTCAGTTTCCCTGTATTAGGTCAACCATTTGTTTTAAAAAAAAAGTTGCAATCAGCCACTCGGTAGTATAATTATTTATTCTGCCATGTGAGGGAACCCCTGGAGAAATAAAAGTTAAATTCTTGTGGGGTCACGTGATGGAAACAAACTTGCGGGACCTACTTATTACCCATTGGAGAAATATTTTAAGATATTCAAAGAATTTGTTCTCACGTCAGATGTGTGTTGCCAAAAGCAGTGGGAAGCTATTCTCATTTTAATTGCTGCTATGGTTTGTAGGTTAAGGTAATTACTCAGCTTATCTAATTATACCTATCTATTCACTACTAATGTGCAAAGATGAATGCTTTCAAGTGTAGGTGAGGCACACTTAAAGGGGATATAATCATGGCTAAAAAAAAAGGTCCAAAAGATAAGACGATTGCATGATAAGTAATTTAAATATAATTACCTCAAATTAGCTGTAATGAAGAGGAGGAATTGCTGTTTTTAAAAACCTTTAAGGACACCTGTATTTTTTTTAATCGTGATATAAGCTCAGGAATCCAAATCTTTTCTCCTTGTTGTGGGTTCCTCCTTCTCCCTATGTGTCTGAAAACATCTCCTTGGGCATTGCTCCAGACTAATCTACTCTCTGTTGTTGTTGTGATCAAGAAAGGGAACCAAGCCACCATTGTTACCATTCTAATAGTAACAATGGCTCCATACTATTTCTCAGAGAACGGTTCCTTATTCAGTGCACTGGAAGTATGAAATCAGCTCACAGGAAGTGTGGAATTGGCTCACAGGAAGTGTAAAAATCTGTGGAATGCCCAACATTTGCTTCCCATTGGCACATTTCAGGTTTTCCTCAGTTTAACATCTCTCTCAATCTCTCTCTCAAAGAACCCTCACAAATACATATTTTCCACATACTGTACCTAAATAATTAGGGAACTTAGTGTCCACTCAAAATATTAATTAGTGACATGTAAGAGCTTAAAGGATATGTTCGGTATTTTCGGATAGTCTTGGGTGATCCTGTATGGTAGAGACCAAAATTTTGTTTATCACTTACAAATTTTGAAGCCCATTTCTGGCTCCTCAGAAACGGCTTCAAAAAACCAATGATTAACTTATTTTTCACAAACAGGAGGCTCACAGTATAATCATATGTGTCTTTCCGTGTTCTACTGAAAGAAATGACACAAATGGGGCACTGTTTCAAAAGTTATGGGCTTGGGAAGTTGCATTCTTCTGGCTGCTATTCTTGCTACATCCGTGCAGTGGACAAGACTGAGCAGAACTGCAGTTGGACCAGTGACCTGGTTCCACCTCAACAGGGGGGAAAGTTAATTGCATAATACAGACACTTGGAATGTTGTACAGGGCTGTGTTTCTCTGCTGTGTACAGGAAGTGTTTGTGTCTATTTCCTGTCTGTTTCCCGTTCTAGCATAGTTTCAGCCTCATGGCTGTGTCTCTATAGCCAGACCACAGACAAGAAGGATTCCATATATGTGTAATGCGTTCTTGTATTTCCTCCCTGGAAACCTCGGATTGAATGAATCGCTGGCTCCAAAACCGCTTTGCAACACTCATTTGTGCTGGCATCCTTTCCGTCTGAAATAAATGAAAATGGATTGCAAGAACTATCAAATCACTGAGAGAAATCTCTTACAATTTTAATAGTCCCCTAAAACCCCTTCCCCCAAACTCAGTTTCTACATCTTGACAGTACTGTTACAAGAACTGTAAAAATGTAAAAGACAACAAACAACATTCACCAATCCATAAGCAGAGTTTTAATTGTGTTTGTTCTTTACTACAGTTTGCCATCAGGAGACTAGGCAGATGCATCACAAATGCGGCCTTGAACCGTATGCGTACAGGGGTGAAGGAACAGTAAGTACTGTGCGCTGGTCTCCCAGAGTGCATAGCATCCCCATGGGCTTCCACTACTGGTGTTCTCATCCCTTGCTTGCCTCCTGCCTGCACTGTGTACTGTTTCACATGTTGTCTGTAGTCTAGGCATTAGAGCAAATGACAGCAGTTCATTTTGTATAGTTCCCAAGGATAGTTCCCCCCACTACCTTGTCATATGATTTATATGGCCTACATGTTACCAGAGTTGTGAACTCAAGTCACTTGACCTGGACTCGAGTGCAACTCAATTGCAAGCTCAGAACTTTATCATGCTTTCATTTCTGAAATGCGGAAATGAGACTTTGACAGGGTATTGAGAAAAATAAACTTCTATATCAGTCTTACTTTTACAAGACTAATGGCGTACTGTGCTTTGTCCAGTGGCATTATGTTTTTAGGTTGTCCTTCTGTCCTACATTGGATTTGGTCTTCTATTAAAAAAAAAAAAGTTTGTTCCTAACCGTGAATTATTCATGAATATGAATTTAACTATAAGGCACAATATAACTGATTATTAGGTCACATTGGCAGTAGTGAAGATCAAAAAGGGTCCTGATAAATTCTCTTACTCTCACCACTTTTCAACTCTCAACAAAAATGTTTTGAATGTAAAAAAGCCAAGTTACTCACATACAGCTCTGTACTCTATACACATCTGTAAAAAAAACACAATTCCCGAAAATCTGCCAGTTTACCTATTATTGATATCATAGCCTAATTATTTATATAATTATGTAGTTAATATGATATGATATAATCATTGAATGATGCAAAGTTACAACAAAAATTTTCACAGAAACTAAACGAGCAATATTCCACAGCAATGCTACCTATGTTTTCGTACATTTGTTCAAATAACTTGCTCCTGCATTTTTCATTGCCATCTTGACCGATACACTGAAATTGAATGCATTTGTTCCCGTTTGTGTTCCCATGAACGGTATTGATATTCCGGGTCAAAGGTCAAACCAAAAGGGTCTCAGAAGCTCCTTATGCATTTGCAACAATCCTTAAACCCATACCACTGCATGTCCATTATGGATTACTGTAACTAGCCTACTATACACAGTAGATGACATTAGTTATCCAAAATTATCCAACATCTACAGGACAAGTTTCCCCCTCCTTGTACTTCCTCTTTGGCTCAAGTGAACTGAAGAGAATATCTCCACTCCTCTCCTCTCTTAGGACTCTTCTCTCTCTTTTACCACCATCCCCCCACTTCAAAATGAAGCAACGAAGATTGTAATCAGCCAGTCAGAAGAGTTTATTTTTTAGTTGTGGTAAATGTAGGGTAACTCATGAGTTATAAAAATTAAAAAAACTGAGTTGTAATTTCTGCAGTCACTTTGGAATCTGGAGGATGTAATTCCAGCAAATACGTGGATGGTATACTCCTCACAAGATGAGGAGAGCTCACTGTGAACCTATGCAAGTAAAACAAAACAACAGCCATTGTCTTGGAATAAAAAGACCCCCCTGAGCTTAAACTTCAGTGGACGTTACAGAATTGCTCAATTATTTTATATAGTAAATAATAAATTGATAATGAAATTCTAATTTAAATGGTGCCAATTGTGCGCTGCAATTTATTCATTGTGACAGCTGCTGTGTAAATTGTTCTTTTTGCCACATATTTATTTACTACATATGTGAGCATATTCTCTCTCATTTTAGCATCATTGCCTAAAAAATAAGGGCCCAGGCAGTTTGGGCCCCAGCGTCCAGACTGTAATCTGGTGGCAAGTGTGTCCATGACAACAAGCTCATTATATCTATTGACTCTGAAATCATAGCTCTGTGATAATATTAGACATGGTTTCTGCTAATTAAGTACTGACGGGTTGGTGATCGTGTTGCAGTGTGCCTCAAATCTTTATGCAATCATTTGATTTTGTGTGAACCAGGTTGATAACCTTCTATTGATGAAGGCAGTTAGATTGTAGTGAGAATTTGCTAGAAAGGATTCACATTTTGGTACTGTTTAAAAAAAAATAGGTGTTGCAAAAAAATGAAAAAAAACACCAAGACACTTCTTTTAAAAAAAACTTAAATACCTGAGGGGATATTTAGGGGGGGGGGGGGGCGGGGGGGGGGGGGATTAGAGCAGATTAGTCTGTAGCAACGCCCAAGGAGATGTTTTCAGACACATAGGGAGAAGGAGGAACCCACAACAAGGAGAAAAGGACTGCACAATTATTTTGGAGGAATGTTTTATTCACATCAATACGAGTGCTTCAAAATATCACAGACATCAAAGAAAACAATAGACCAGAAATAAATGAGGATGTGAGAAGAGCGGTTAAAATATTCGATCAGTTTAATGTTTAACGTTATGTTAAAAAAAAAGGTGGCTAAAAAGCGTTCTTGAAACGCTGCTCTGTGATTGGATATTTAGGGGGTTTTCATTATCTAACGAACTTTATCGCAAACTTTAGTTCTGAGTTAGTTACGCTCCTAGGCTTGTTTCATTGAATCATAAAGCCATGGTTTGTAGCGACGGTAGACTCCACTGCACCTGTAGGCTATTGTTCGTGTTGGCTCGCTTCTGTATAATCAGAACGGCTCCCCTTGTCCCCATTCTTACCAATCTTTTTTAAGTGGCAAGCTCCTCTTAATAGCTAAGGGTAGCTAACTTTTTAAAGGGGGGTGCTCAGGCTGTTGAATTTAAAGACAGCAAAGAAGCCCTCCTTCATACTACCAGCTGACGGGGTTCTGCAGAGGCGATTTCAAGCGGTTGCTACATGGGGGGGGATTGAATAGTATAGGGGTTGAATTGGCTACCAAATAGGGGGGAAAATCTGAAAAAGTAATGACAATGAGGTTGAAGTGCAGAATGCCAGTTTTAATTTGAGGGTATTTTCATCCATATCGGATGAACCGTTTAGAAATGATAGAACCTTTAGTACATAGCCCCCCCCCATTTTCGGGCATCAAAAAATATTGGACAGTTTAACATAATGTAGAATAAAGTAATAATTTTTAATAGTTGGTCGCATATCCTTTGCATGCCATGACTTCTCGATGTCTGTGACCAAACAATGTCAAAAGACTCTTGATTTTTTTTTTCTGGTACTCCTACAAGTGATACTATAACCTCTCTACATTTGAATGTATCTCTATGGGAATTGGGGGGTTGGACTAGATTTAGCTGTAAATTACACTGGAACAATATGGAACATGGTTGGCTAAATGCCTCTAACTTAAGTCATCATGTGTCTGATGTATCAAACAAGCCTTAAACCATCTCTCTGCTGACAGATATGCAGTATATATGGATGGATAACTTGAAGGGTTTCTTTTCCTGACTTATTTTTTCATAGAGTTCAATAGGAAAATTTGTCAGGAGAAACGACCCTTAAAGTGGTCCATCCATATCTACTGTAATGGGGGCATGACGTGTGAGGTTCCAGGGGCCACACGCAGCGAGGGGATTCTAAAAGCTCGAAAGAGCCACTGAGATGGAGAGACCCTGTAATTAAGGGAAGGAAAAAAGGAAGCGTGAGGGAACGAATGTCTAGGCGGTAAAATAGCAAAGGGACAGAAATTAGAGCGGATAAAAGGGAGGAAACAATAAACTAAAATAACTCCCTCACTCTAAACGGATAGCTGCTCGCTACAGGGCGGAAATAAAGCAGTCTCAGAGTCCTAAAATCTACCGGCACCAGAGCAACACGCAACACAAGAAAAATGAATAAACGCCCTGACTCACAGTACGGGGGAACGTAGCCCACGAGAAGGCGAGAAGAACAGAGAACTTAAGTTCCAAAAGCTACCATTACCGGCTCGCTGTCAGACGCAAATAAGTGGAAGCATGAACGCCAGGTCTCTCAATAAGTAGAAACCAACCTAAAGGCGAATAGAACAGAGAACTTCTGTCCCTATACTTCTACGAGCTAAGTAACAAAGTAGAAGCATGAACGCCTGGTCTCGCAGTAAGTAGAAACCAACAAAAGCGAATAGAACAGAGAACTGCTGTCCTATACTTCTACGAGCTAACTGACAAAAAGCAGAACCAGAAACAATAAACGCCCTGCCTCAGTAAGGAGAAGCGTACGAGAAGGCGAGTAGCACACAGGAACAAAAAACACACACCCAACAAACAATTAATAGTACCCAAACAGTAGAAAACAATACAGAAGCCCCGGACGAAGGAAACGGGGGCTTAAGTAGCTCCGAGGTAACCACGCACATGTGTGGATGCTGAGAGAAGCTCCGCGAAAAAGACGGGGCGGAGCAAACATCCACTAAAAGGGCAGCGCCCTCGCGTGGCTACCGAGGGGAAACGACCGCAAGGGAAGAAATCGTCAAAAACCATGACATCTACTGCATATCTGGCAGCAGAGTGATGGTTTAAGGCTTAGTTGATACGTCAGACCCTTAATGACTTAGGGCCATTTAGCCAACCATGTCGTTCCATACTGTTCCAGTGTAATTTACAGCTAAATCTAGTCCCACCCCCCAATTCCCATAGACATCCATTCAAATGCAGAGAGGTCATAGTATCGCTTGTAGGAGTACCAGAAAATAAGATATCAAGAGTCTTTTGACATTGTTGGGGTCACAGACATCAGGAAGTCTTGGCATGCAAAGGATATGTGACCAAATATAAAAATGTTTTACATTATGTTAAATTGTCCCAATATTTTTTGATGCCCGAAAATGGGGGGGACTACATATGTACAAAAGGTTCTATCATTTCTAAACGGTTCATCCGATATCGATGAAAATACCCTCAAATTAAAGCTGACAGTGCACTTCAAGCTCATTGTCATGGAAGTAACAGCTGAAGAAAAGTCATATAGGTGACATCAACTCTATGGTTTGGTTCCTTTTCGAACAGTTCCTTTCAAAGTACCCCACAGCCACCTCTTAACAGTCGTCAAGATTCAATTGCTTTAATTCACACTATAGTTCTTGGGTTGCTTTTCAATGTTTCACACATAGTTTCACATAAATATTTGACTGTGTACATGCTTGCTGCATTTTTGTTTGTGATATTTATAGAAATAGAAGATAGAATGAAGTTGTACTGGCTAACCGGATGAGCTTGTTCCCATGTCCAGGTAGTACGGCAAACTGCCTCTTTGTTGTCAATCAAAATGTAGTAAAAGATGTTTACATTGCACCTTTCCGGCAGGTTGTTGCTGAGTAGATTGGCTAACTCTTTACAAGATGGTATGTTCAATATGTATTGCTTTCAAGCATGCAATGCCTTTTTCTTAGTCAACATTGCACCACAACTGAACTGCACCGGCTAAAACATTAATTACAGGATGCGAGGATGGTCAAAAACAGCCAATTGCTATTTTTGTGTTGATCACAAGTCAGAAACCATCTATCTATGAAAAGGAGAAATGAATCGCCTGATGATAAGTCACAGTGGAAGTCTTCTAATCGGGTGTTGGGCAGGGGAACTAAACTGTATTGTAAGGAAGATTCCCTGGAGAGCCTGAGCTTGCCTTGTATTTCAGACCTCCCCTGTGGTCTGACTGGCCTTGGCCAGTGTACATTCTTTGTGTCAGGATGGTATACCGGAATGTCTTTTCCGGATGTTGCATCCTGATAATTTCAGCACTTCTGACTAGCAGCATTTCTGTGAGATTGCATTTCAAACACATAGCATATGTGCATAGCAGAAGAGCAATAATATGCAATAGCAGCAGAGCAATAATGTATAATGACGAGCACGAACATTGGAATCCATGTCTGATGCATCAATAATCAAAGAAATGTGAGAATATTAGACTGGAGGGCACACATTATGTTTTTCCCGAAATCATTCCATTAATCTCAGGCCTCCCATCTATTGATCTATTTAGGTGGAGAGACTGTCAGACTGCATTTCCCTTGGTTGATAGATTGTGCTCAACTCCCAGACAGATTGGCTGTGCAGAAATGGATTAATAATTGGCTCTCCCATCTAGCCTATATTAATAATGGCAAAATTGTCCTGTTTTCCAACTGCATGGGCACATGGAGGCAAACTGTCAAGGATTTCACTATTGGCTGATTGTTTTTAGGGGCTGTGATTAAAGGGGGGTGCTCAGGCTGTTGAATTTAAAGACAGCAAAGAAGCCCTCCTTCATACTACCAGCTGACGGGGTTCTGCAGAGGCGATTTCAAGCGGTTTGCTACATGGGGGGGGATTGAATAGTATAGGGGTTGAATTGGCTACCAAATAGGGGGAAAAATCTGAAAATGTAAAAAAGACAGCAATGCATAATTGTGCAGTGTATAAACAGGTGATATTTCAAATGTAATCTGTAATACAATGTTCTCAATCCTCAGCAAACCAACATTTTTTCATTGTGTCACAACCAAGGGGCCAAGACTGGGCTTTCGTTTTGAAGCTCACTTCCTGGTTGGGCTGGGAGCGGCAATTTGTGCCATTGCTCACTAGCGCCACTGCGAATTGGCTCCAGTATAGGTCTTTCACCATGTCAATGGCAGCAATGTGGTCAAAATACTCAGTCAATAAATTTTTCCCACAAAAAAATTTAATTGCAATAGGTAGCCTTTCCTTCATCTAATGCCTCTGCATGTGCTGATTTTTTAAAATATTGTGTCGTTTGGACAGGGTATTAACATTTGTTCAGGACCAATCAGAGGGACAGGTTGAGTTCTCTTCGGCTCCACGGAGCAGGCGCAGTTTGTACAAACGGGCGGCGAAAAAGACATCCAGAGCTTCAATTCAGTTTTTACGAGGCCGTGGAAAGGCAATGGGTGACGTCACAGTGGGCTTTGTCCATATTTTTATACAGTCTATGGTCACAACATGCAGCCTAAGGCTTTCCTCTGTAGATTTTGATGGAGTGAAGTGGCATGTGTGCCACAGAGTGGTCTCGGCCAGGTCTCAAGCCAATTCACAACACGTCCAACTCTGCATGAGAAGTTCCAATCCTTCTGAAACTCAGGTGAAGGAACGGCGCTCCTGAGCACGTGGAACACACACTGATAACTGTTAAAGCTGCACCCTTCAACAGTTATTAGTGTGTGTTCCGCAGGCTCAGGATTGCGGTACTTCCTTAGTGATCTCCCAGTCTGCGAACGTGACTGCAGTTTTCAGCATCCGCCCATAACTACCCCCCTTCTGCTGGGCTCTAATGTTTTCTGTTTCAAGTTCAAGTTGAGAAAGGGGGCTGATTTTCCCTTGATACAGTAAGGAAGAAAAAAACGAACAAGAACCCAGTTACAGAATGTATTTGGGTCAATGACAAATAAAGCTTCTAAAAATATATTTTTAAAAAGTCTTTTCCAAATGGATGTAATGCATATTTCTGAGTCTGGACTTGTGTTAAAAACAAGTCTCATTTGTTAAATAACATTTCAAAGTCTTTAACTTCATTTTTTGACTGTATTTCTAACCCAAAAAATGTTGCAACCAAATATTTGTAAAAATATATATATTTTCCTACTATTTATTCTAAGTGAAATCTTTGGCAAGTATCCCTTAGAGTGTCTACAGTGCCTAACACATTATTATTTTGTGGTTGTGTTTTATATTTACAATAATTTAAGATTATTGCATTCTAGTGGCTTTTTAAATGTAAAATCAGATGCTAGAGACAGAAAAATAATTATACAAATATACAAATGCATTCAATACAATAGCTATTCACATTATAGTTATCAACCATTTGTTCACTTTAAATGAATATTTTACCTGGTCGCACCACCTGACGATTATCAGTTGTGCCACCTGACAACATTAGTAATGACAGGAAATATGCTGAATAATTGCATTTTTATTTCAAATACAAAAAAGTGTTTTAGTCAACAGTCTCTATTGAAGTAAAAGTAGTAAATTGATCAAAAACGGGATACATCACATGAGATCACATTCGGTACATAGCAACTGGAATAGGCTACAGTGCAATAGATTGATTAGATACACTGTAATGAAAGATTTTATACAATTAATGGTATATTCCACTTAAAATTGAATCTGTTTTAAAGTCAATAGGAATTATTGGATGGGTAAAGCTTGTGCGTTTTCTACTCGTTCATGGTTTTTAATAGAACTTGTATTCATCCAGTTCCATACAGCTTTCAGTTCATCTAGCCTATTTCAGTTCAACATGCTCATACTAATCTGGAGGAAATGACGACACAACTTCTGAGGCCTATGCACTCTAGCAGAATGATATGCTTTCATTATACCACATATTAAAACCCTAGCAATCGCCTGGTAAGACCATAGCAACCACCTAGTAACACCTTAGCAACCACCTAGTAATACGATGGCAACTACCTACTACACCCTAGCAACCGGCTAGTAACCACCTTGCCAGCAGCCATACCTCCATGCACTCTGCTCCTGCTGAATTGCTGAAGCTAAGCAGGTGTGGGCTTGGTTAGTACTTGGATGGAAGATCTCCTGGGAAAACTAAGTTGCTGTTGGAAGTGGTGTTGGTGGACCAATAGGGGGCAATCTTCCCTCTGGTCAAATAAATCCCAATGCTCCGGTCCAGTGATGGGGACACTGTGCTGTAGGAGATGCTGTCTTTCGGATGAGACGTTAAACCGAGGTCCTGACCCACTGTGGTCATTAAAGATCCTGACCCACTGTGCTGTAGGAGACACTGCTGTAGGATAAGTGTCATGGGGATCTTTAATGACCACAGTGGGTCAGGGACCTCTGTGGTCATTAAAGATTCCATGACACTTATCGTAAAGAGTAGGGGTTTCCCCGGTGTCCTGGCTAAATTCCTGACCTGGCTCTTTCAATCTGCCACCTAATCATCCTCCCAGTTTAATCGGCTAAAATCATTCTCTCCTTCTCTACCTCAGCTGATGTGTGGTGAGCATTCTGGTGCAAAATGGCTGCAGTTGCATCACCCAGGTGGGTGCTACACATTGATGGTGGTAGAGGCGAGTTTCCCCCCTCATCATTGTAAAGCGCTTTGAGTCACTGGTTGGGGAGAAAAGGTGCTATATAAATGCAAGGCATTATTGTTATTATTGTATCACCCTAGCAACCAGCTACTACACCCTAGCAACTACCCAGTAAGACGCTGGCAACCACTTAGTAAGGCCCTAGTAAACACCCTATTAACTAACAGGGGACCCTACCAACCAACAAGTAAGACCATAGCAACCACCTAGAAAGACCTTAGGCAAACCACCTCTTTGTCCATTTTGAAAGATTTCATACAATTAATGGTATTCCACTTTAAAAAACAGTTTTAAAGTCAATAGGAATTATTGGATGGGTAAAGCTTGTGCGTTTTCTACTCATTCATGGTTTTTAATAGAACTTGTATTCATCCAGTTCCATTCAGCTTTCAGTTCATATAGCCTATTTCAGTTCAACATGCTCATACTAATACATGCCATTGCTAACAATGTCTATTGTTTGTTGTGTAATGCCTAATTTCTATTACCAAAATATAGTGTTCTCTGTCCTTTGCTTTTTCAAGCCAACTTGAAGTTTGTGTTCAAACTTATATTGTCTACTGTCTTTCTGTAGGGAAGGCCTGTTCTAAACCTTATCATGTCGTACCATACAGAACAATGCATAAATTTACATCACATTATACAGTGAAAAGTTCAATAACATGCAAACTCAGTTCAGAAACTCTAAATCTAGAATTATAAATCATGCAAAAGGTTTGAAAGTGTATAACATCTTTAACTTAAAACTAATAAACATTTTATAAATGTAATAGATAATCTTAGAGCTTTAAATAACATTATTAGTGACATTCCTTGCAGTTGTGCCACCTGACTTACTGGTTGTGCCACCTGACTTTTGCAACTAATTTCTAATTAAACAGGCTTCTACTTGGACGTCTGTATTAGCTTTTGCCATTGCTATCAAATTCATACATATAATTTTTAAATATAATAAAGAGTTTTATGATAAAATAACATTTTACATTGGTTGTACCACCTGACATGGAAAGTGTACCAGGCTACCTACGAGTTGAAAGTAGCTATTTTTATTAATATTTGAGAGAGATCTACAAACCTTTTCACTCAGCCATAAAGGTCATTTGGGGTCCTCTTGATGATGCAATATCCTGTTTACTGTTATTACCTCTTCACTTCATATAAAAGTCCCATGTTTACAGTTGTGCCACCCTGACATTTGAGAACCTACAAATTGCTGGACAAAAGTTTTTCAATTATCTCAACAGCTTTAAAACTATTGGCATTTATAAAATTTGGTTTATTTGAAACCTTTCAAGGTTCCAATCATGCCATAGTATTTTATTTTGAATTTATTATCATTAAAATACAATTTTTAATAGTTTTCTTATTCTGTTCATTTGCACGGACGGTTGTGCTGCCTGACATTTTGGGGGTTTGAGATGCCAAAACATAAAATACTATATATTATCTGAATATACTGAAAATGTATTCAAACTAAATAGGTTTTATAGAATAAAGTGATACATGTCATGAATTGATTAAATAATACTGCGTCTGCTCCGTGGAGCCGAAGAGGACTCAACCTGTCCCTCTGATTAGTCCTGAACAAATGTTAATACCCTGTCCAAACGACACAATATTTTAAAGAGTATTTTGACCACATTGCTGCCATTGACTTACATGGTGAAAGCAACGGCACAATTGCTGCTCCCAGCCCAACCAGGAAGTGAGCTTCAAAACGAAAGCCCAGTCTTGGCCCCTTGGGAGCAACAGGTGGTGATGGGGGGAGGCCAGACAGCAGTGGTGGGGGAGTCCAGACGACGGCATTCTCGGGAATCGGGGCAAGTGTCCCGCCGGCTATATGAGAATAGGCAGTTAGGGAAGTGCAGTAGAACAACAGGGACACCGATTGGGGCTTACCCAGGTGGCCACGCCAAGGAGTACTCTATAGGTACATAGCTATGAGGACAGAGATTGAGAACCCATGCAGTCACGAGAGGGAAACAGCCCTACCCGCTTATCAAGAGCTAGCCCAGGAAAAGTGGGGTTACATCTGATGAAGTGACCCTAGTGTCATCTGAAGTGACACTAGGGAAAGGACACCACCCTACAATATGGCTACAGGCTTCTCCTGCCCTGTCTCCAGACAATAACTGTTACGTGTGTCTGCCTCTCCCTCGTGGTGTTGTCTTGGTCTGTCTTGTGTTTCCCTCGCCTGTAGACCTGATTGAATGATTGAATCCTGATTGATTGATTGGAATCACCTGGGCTCACAGCTTTAAAAAAACTGGGTTGCCCAAGACTTTGGAGCTGCAGTTGCTTTCTTTTTGTGCCAGCGCTTCCGACATTTATTTATTTTCTCCTTTATTTATCAATTATGAAAACCAGCCCACAATTTCAACGCGGGCTAAGCGGCATGTTTTGCCAGGCCCACCATCTGCTGTCAGAAAGGTCCTATTGTAAAACATCTTGAATTTAGCCGAGTACCGGGTAACTAAATCTGGGATAGAGGGTAACATTTTTCAATAATTAAAAAATATATATATTTTGCGAACGTTAGTCATCAGGAATACCAAACTTTAGTCTAAAACCTTCACTTCGTTAGCGAGTTTTGTGACTAAATTGTTTCATTGCGTTATTGTAAACTCTGCAACAATGGAAAAAATGTGGTTGTTTTACCAGGATTCTTGTAGCTGTAATCCTGCAATCGTATCTAGAAAACTTGGATGCGCGTTCAGGACGAGGTCTGTGGAAGCAGTCCTGTGGGGGTGTGTCTCTTACTCTGTGGGCAGGGCCAAGGGGTGTTATGACTTTGAAATGTTTTGACAACAAATGCGACAAAGTAGCATACTCCAGCATTAATAACAATGTTAAAGGCAACTACAGTTATTATAAGAGACTAGTTAATAACAGGGTTAAAGGCAACTGCAGTTATTATAAGAGACTAGTTAATAACAGGGTTAAAGGCAACTGCAGTTATTATAAGAGACTAGTTAATAACAAGGTTAAAGGCAACTGCATTTGGAATTTGATACCATGCTGTGGAATGCATCACTGCACTGAATATACTGTGCATCAACCGGGTCTATCGCTTGACCCCCCTAACTTGACCTCCGTCAAGGTTTTTCCTAAAGCCTTCTTTGCATTAAACGACTTGAGAAACATTATTGTATCATGGCAGACGTTTGTTTTCTCCAAACCTTAGCTTTTAAACAGCATGTAAATCAGGAAGGGGTTTCATGTTTCACACAGAAACTGCTCGAATTGTCCTGCCTTGCCACATTTGCGGAGACTGGTTTTGTTGCCATGGAAGCGGAGGAGAGTGGCGGGGCTGCACGCACCGCTGAGCCAAGGTTGGGTGATTGATGGGCAAGGTAATGTGGGAGAGCTGTTCCTGAGGAAAATTGATTTTTGAATTTCTCCGGCTGGCATTAGTAGCATGCCGCGTTTCTGTAGGGTTGTGGGGGGGATTCAAAACGGGTGTCAGCCTTCCTGCACATGGTCCGCTTCGGCTGATCAGACCCCCCCCCCTTCCCCCCCACCCATGTACAGATACAGACCATTCAAATATGGTGAAGATATTCACACGTGGGTGAACAACAGCTTCATACGTCTGTTCCTGTTTCCTTTTACTGAATTTTATACAAGGCCCCTTACTGCATTTTACAGTCATTTGTATCACAGGCAGAGTCTATTTCTCAATACTACAGTACCACTTCAGTTTACTGTTGACCACAAGTCCCCCATCCTCACCCCCTATGAATGTATCAGGGAGAAAGAGAAAAACCTCATTCTTATTTTTGTATTATATTATAATTATAGTGTATTATATTATATTATATTGTAATCCTTTCCCCAGAGCATTGATTGGAGGCAGTGAGACCATGCTTAGTCTGAGATCCACAGATATACTGTATGTTCTGTGTGCATTGTGTCTGATGGACCCTGTACATTACAGCCTATTTACTAAGATACAGTTATACTCTCCACCACATATAATGCCCCAGGTCTTTTTGAATGCCGATGTTGTAGCCCAGCCAAAAATAAATAGTGCAGAGCAAAATAATATGATCTCACATTGGCATAAATCAGATGATCTGCTACAGTTAAGGGTCTATATACCAATACTTGTGAGTGCATGTTTATATGTGTGTGTTTTTGCGTCAGAGTTTTTTAAACACCTTCTCCTGGGTATTACAATTTATCAATGGTCTGTTGCAACATAGATGTTGCCATGGAAACAGAACCCATTTGGCCTGCAGTGCCTCTCATAAGATGGTCAGACTCCACCCCTTCTTGCAGCGCATCGTGTGTTGAATGCTCAGAACTGTGTGGTTGGATGTACACTCCTTTTCTTGTGAGTCTGTTGACAAATGTTATATCCTGGAATTCTAATACCAGAGTTGCTCTTGATGATGCTTGTTAGCATATCTCCTGTAAACTGCACTTAATGAGGCAATAGATCACGAGAGGGAGTGCGTTATTGGAAATATAAGCACTGCTGTGACGTCGCAGAAATGAGACCACAGGTCTCTCAGCAGTGCTCATATCCAATAATACACGAGCCTCGAGTGATCTATTGCATTTATACAACAATGTTACCATAAACGCTTAATAAAAATAAAAAAAGTAATGAAAAAATATCGAAACAATATTGATTAACTCATTCTTTTTTCGGATTCGCCAACTTGCTAGCACCCTGTTGCCATTGTTGAACTTGTTTTTTATGCTTCCTAGGCAATGCTGTATAGAACAGTCTACGCCAGTGGTGCCCAATCATGTGCCATGGAGGGCCGAGAGTATGCAGGTTTTCATTCTAACCAATCACTACACCTGCTGATTTCACTAATTAACATGCCTTCAACCAGAGAGGAGGGAAGTAATTAGTTAAATCAGCAGGTGTAGTGATTGGTTAGAATGAAAACTTGCATACTCTCGGCTCTCCATGGCCCATGATTGGGCACCACTGCTCCACGCAATGGGAGTGCGGTTATGCTAAATACCAGCACTGGTAGAATGCGTCTCGGCCAATCATGTTTCTTGTTCGGATCTCATTGTTGTATAATAGACACTAACTGATGTTCACCAACATGGTTGCTAATGTGTGTGTTGTGTGTGTGTGTGCAAGCATGCATGCAATTTCTGTGTGTTGCGTATAACCCAGGATGTGTTTCTGTATGACTATGACCTATGTTCGTTTGATCTACCTATCTAAACATTTCTGTAGTACTTGCTGAATTTAGCGCACATTTTTTAATTCTCTCAACTCCAGTTATCCCTCTGCAGTTAACTCAAAAATCCAACATTTCTATAAATTACTATAAATATTCTACAGGGAGCTTTTCCATAGCAATATCTATGTTGCAACAAACCATTGATAAATTGTAATACCCTGTAGAAGGTGTTTAAAAGACTCACAGATGAGAGCATGCAGGACATGTGCTTGCATCTTCTCATTTCCATTGTTAAAAAAATTATGTACCCAAAAAGTGACTGAACATGTCCAATTCCAACCCTAATCTGGAATGTCCAATTAACTTTTGCAGCCGCATTCATGCACAATTTCCACTGCTGAGTTGAAGATATTCTCCTCCGAAATACACAGGGTTTATTCCAGTTGCTTACTCCTTGCAACCCTTTAGCTGAAAACACACATCCTCCGGCAAGAACTCCGCTCCCGCCTGCCGCAATCAGCCGCTTGTGGGTGTCGTCTATTTTTGACTGACGCACCGTGTGAATGCTGGCCGAGTTTTAATGTTGCATGTTATCACTGTACAGAGATTTTTTTTTTAGACAAAAAATTATGAAAACGCAGATTTCATTTAAGATTGCATTCTGCATTTAAGATTGCATTTTGTATTGGGGTTGGGCTATTGAATTTAGCCTATAGGCCTATTGTATAGCTGTATTTTTGTGATATGTTGTGATGAAATGAGCCTGGGGAAACAAGTCTGAATTAACTTAATTATTATTATATTTTAAAAAAAAATTAGTTTCAGATTTCTTTCCATATTTTCTCCCAATTGTACCCTATGTAATTCAATTTCCCATGTAGCAACCGCTAGAGAACCGCTAGGAAAGAGGCCGCCACGCCCTCTCCAGGCCGTGACTCCTCAAGCTCCTGACCGTGATTCCAGCTCGCCCGAGGCCATTTTTGTATGTAAAGATTCTCCTCCACTGAGCTCTTCCCTCCCCCTACATATACAGTTGAAGTCGAAAGTTTACATACACCTTAGCCAAATCCATTTAAACTCAGTTTTTCACAATTCCTAACATTTAATCCTAGTAAACATTCCCTGTCTTAGGTCAGTGAGGATCACAACTTTATTTTAAGAATGTGAAATGTCAGAATAATAGTAGAGAGAATGATTTATTTCAGCTTTTATTTCTTTATCACATTCCCAGTGGGTCAGAAGCTTACATACACTCTGCTGGTATTTGGTAGCATTGCCTTTTGGCCCATTCCTCCTGACAGAACTGGTGTAACTGAGACCGGTTTGTAGGCCTCCTTGCTCGCACACGCTTTTTCAGTTCTGCCCACAAATTTTCGATTGGATTGAGGTCAGGACTTTGTGATGGTCACTCCAAAACCTTGACTTTGTTGTCCTTAAGCCATTTTGTTTGGAAGTATGCTTTGGGTCATTGTTCATTTGGAAGAGCCATTTGCGACCAAGCTTTAACTTCCTGGCTGATGTCTTGAGATGTTGCTTTAATATATCCACATAATTTTCCTTCCTCATGATGCCATCTATTTTATGAAGTGCACCAGTCCCCCCTGCAGTAAAGCACCCCCACAACATGATGCTGCCACCCCTGTGCTTCACGGTTGGGATGGTGTTCTTGGGTTTGCAAGCCTTACCCTTTTTCCTCCAAACATAACGATGGTCATTATGGCCAGACAGTTCAATTTTTGTTTCATCAGACCAGAGGACATTTCTCCAAAAAGTAAGATCTTTGTCCCCATGTGCAGTTGAAAACTGTAGTCTGGCTTTTTTATGGCGGTTTTGGAGTAGTGGCTTCTTCCTTGCTGAGCAGCCTTTCAGTTTATGTCAATATAGGACTCGTTTTACTGTGGATATAGATACTTTTGTACCTGTTCCCTCCAACATCTTCACAAGGTCTCCTTCCTGAGCGGTATGACGGCTGCGTGGTCCCATGGTGTTTATACTTGGGTACTATTGTTTGTACAGATGAACGTGGTACCTTCAGGTATTTAGAAATTGCTCCCAAGGATGAACCAGACTTATGGAGGTCCACAATTTTCTTTCTGAGTTCATGGATGATTTCTTTTGATTTTCCCATGAAAATGATCAAGCAAAGAGGCACTGAATTTGATGGTAGGCCTTAAAATACATCCACAGGTACGCCTCCAATTGACTCAAATATTGTCAATTAGCCTATCAGAAGTTTCTAAAGCCGTGATATCATTTTCTGGAATTTTCCAAGCTGTAGGCAGTCAACTTAGTGCATGTAAACTTCTGACCCACTGGAATTAAACAGCTTTGAAAATTCCAGAAAATGATGTCATCTCAAGACATCAGCCAGGAAGTTAAAGCTTGGTTGCAAATGGCTCTTCCAAATGGACAATGACCCAAAGCATACTTCCAAAGTTGTGGCGAAATGGCTTAAAGGGATAGTTCGAAATTTTGGACATAATGTCTCAATTACGACTTACCCATGATGTAGTTGATTGATGGAAACCATTTTCAGCTAATTCCACGCTGTCCCTTCTTTTGGACATACACACGTTGCTAATGCTAGCGCAACTCTATGGTAACCGGTAGCATCCACTACCAAACGCACTTAAACACTCCACAGTGCACCCAAGGCAAATAAAATACGACAACAGTCTATCGGAGTTATTTTGAGTGTTCATACCATCATTTTTGAAGTCAAACTATCGTTGAATCCTTTACTTTGTGCTGACCTATGTTCTCTGTGGCCATTGCAACTTGTTGCTCTTCTTTGTTGTAGTCGACCAGTGCCGGCACTACATTCGTAGGTAACGTAAAGTATCGCTCCGCCGCACTTCCAGAGAATATAGGTCAGCACAAAGTAAAGGATTCAACGATAGTTTGACTTAAAAATGATGGTATAAACACTCAAAATAACCCAGATAGACTGTCGTCGTATTTTATTTGCTTTGGGTGCACTGTGGAGTGTTTAAGTGCGTTTGGTAGTGGATACTACGGTTACCATAGAGTTGCGCTAGCATTAGCAACGTGTGTATGTCCAAAAGAAGGGACAGCATGGAATTAGCTGAAAATGGTTTCCATCAATCAACTATATCATGGGTAAGTCGTAATTGAGACATTATGTCCAAAATTCCGAACTATCCCTTTTAGGACAACAAAGTCAAGGTATTGGAGTGGCCATCACAAAGTCCTGACCTCAATCCAATCAAAAATTTGTGGGCAGAACTGAAAAAGCGTGAGCGAGCAAGGAGGCCTACAAACCTGACTCAGTTACACGAGGAGGAATGGGCCAAAATTCCTGCAACTTATTGTGAGAAGCTTGTGGAAGGCTACCTGAAACGTTTGACCCAAGTTAAACAATTTAAAGGCAATGCTACCAAATACTAACAGAGTGTGTGTAAACTTCTGACCCACTGGGAATGTGATGAAAGAAATAAAAGCTCAAATAAATCATTCTCTATACTATTATTCTGACATGTCACATTCTTAAAATGAAGTTGTGATCTTAACTGACCTAAGACAGGGAATGTTTACTAGGATTAAATGTCAGGAATTGTGAAAAACTGAGTTTAAATGGATTTGGCTATGGTGTATGTAAACTTTCGACTTGTATTTCAACTGTATTAACTGCAGGCAACCAGCTTTAATATGTGAAAGTTCTGAGATTGAACTAACACACACATATTTCATTTTTCTCCATTGAGAATGCTTATGATGGTTTCTGTTCGTAACTTTCTTGGTATATTTTTCTTTTTTTAGTTCATGTGTTATTGATCTAAAAAATGTGGACACTCATCATTATTATTTCTTGATATATTCAGATCTGAAATATTTCGCCGGGTACAAAAAGCTGAATCTGTTATGTGTATGGAAATGACAAATACTGTATGCACTCATTTCTAAGCTGAAGATGCAATGGCAAAGAAGTGGGCAGTCAGAAACCAGACTGTTTTGGATTAGCCAAAGGCATGTGATACGTTTTGGAAGCTGGATTGTTTGTTCTGAAGAACAGAACTGCGTCTGAAATTGACAACAACTCGTGTGTGGTTGATTTGTGGTCAATTATGTCAAAGTCAATTCTTTAGGATGTTGCCTCTCGGCAGATGATATGCATTTCTTGAGGTCAATATAATATACAATGAACAGAGACAAAGAGTGTTTCGAACGACACTCAGAAATGACTAAAAACATGACTTTGCGTAATTAATGCAGGCAGTAATGGTGTGATCAGCGTACTGTAAAATTAATAAGCTATTGCTGCCATTTCCCACTGACACCCCATTCACACCACAAACCAATGCTGGCAGAATTCCAATCAATTGCTGGTTAATATCCTTTCATATGTTCAGGCAAGTGTTTTGATATTATTAATTTTCTAAAAGCAGATTTATCACACACAGTGTCCCTTTGTGTGTTACTTGCTTTTATGCAGTTGATCAAAGCAATACTGTAGAATATATATACAGTGCCCTCCACTATTTTTGGCACCCCTGGTAAAGATGAGTAAAAAGGGTTATAAAAAATTCACCGTTTGGTGAATTAGCTCAATCTCACACTGAAAAAATGAGAAAAATCCAACCTTTAATTGAAGTAAATTTATTATGAGAAAAAGAATCCCTCATCAAGAAATAATTATTTTTAACAAAACCATGTGTGCCACAATTATTGGCACCCCTGCATTTATATATAGCATAAAGTAATCATTTTTAATATTTGGTCGCATATCCTTTGCATGCCATGACTTCCTGATGGGGGGGGGGGGACTATGTACAAAAGGTTCTATAATCTCTAAACGGTTCATCCGATATGGATGAAAATACAGTCTGCACTTCAACCTCATTGTCATTGTATTCTTTCAAACTCAAAGTGCTAGAGTACAGAACCAAAATAACAGAAAATGTGTCACTGTCCAATGAACTATGGTGCTCACTGTATATATAAAGAACATTAATTCCAGCTCTCTTAAATACGCATATGAAGAAAATATGTGAGACACTACATGTAGGCAGCGAATGCACCTGACCACCACAGATATGTGTTTAGTAGCGTGTATGTCTGTGGTTAGTGTCTGTGTTTGTGTGCTTATGTGCGTTTACGCATGTGCATGTGTGTGTTTGTGTGAGGGGGAGTGAGTGGGAAAAGAAAACAGAGTGGAGGACAGAAAGAAATAGATAAAGAGATGCATAGGATTGGGGCAATACTGCTGCTCAGAACTGTAATGCTCAGAACTGCTGTGTTGTAAACATCAAAGCGGTTGGCTGGAAAACCTCACCCTTTTCAACATTCTCTGGTTCAAGGGTTTTAAATGTAAACGTACTGCAGCCTCTGTCAGTATCCATAAATGGAGATGGTCAGTAGAGGCCTTTAGGTTTTGCTTGTTAAAAGGTTAGTTTCTAATTATTTTGTAAGCATATTTCTTTAGAGATGACTGATTGCAGCTTCTGTTTGCTATGGTAGTTATGTATATTTATTTGTCCTGTCAAGCCCCTTTTAAGTATGGTTTGGTATTGTTTTAGATGAGAAGATGTTATATTTTGTGAGATTATATTGGCTCCAAGCTGCCCTCTGTACGGGAAAACGTTTATCATCTCAGTTCAGAATGTTTTATGTACTGACATTTCCATAGCAATTCTGTTTGTGATCAGAATCTATTTTAAGGTGACAAGATCTGGATATGAGCTATTTGAGGCTTAAAAGGCTCTTAAGTCTAAATGGAACCTGACCTCCAGTATGTTTTGCATGAATTACATTTAGAATGAATTCCAGCACGGTGAACTATTTCATAAAATTGATACCAGAAACTTTCTATAATCTAACTATGCCAACAAAATTGCAATTACATCATGGGTAGCTGTGTTCACATTCTATTTTATGAATTTGTTTTGAAACGGTTACAATGTGTACAAAGTCTTGTGGTATGTGTACATAGTTGTCCTCAACATAGTACATGCTTCATGCCACAATTACATTTTTATTATTATTATTATTATTGTTTATTTTTAATCAATATTTTTTAAAATTCTTCACAAGATGGAGAGTGATCCATTCAATTATCTCCCCTCTGCCTCATTTCCCCTGACTGCAAGGTTTTGCATGGTTTTTCCATAATTGTGTCCCAAAGAGAAATTCATTATGAGAGAATTTAGTTTCATATGGAGGATTATTCAGCCCAAAATTAAAATTTGAATAAAAAAATGAAAACTTTCAATTTAATTTTCAATTTCAATTGTAATTTTCAATTTCAATTGTAATTTTTTTTTTTCATTTTCGTATTCCTTTTTCATTTCCGTTTTTCATTTTCAAGCTGTATGTAAATGAGGGGGTGTGGCTCTATCAATCAAAACAAGCAGGGTGGGTCTTAAAGGGTCTCATACAGGCACCATAGTTTACGAACACCATGGTGCAGGGGTGGGAAATCTTAAACGAAAAGGGGGCGGTGTGGGTGCAGGTTTGACAACGGGACTCCAGCAACTTGACACGGGACTCAAAAAATGTGGTCATGTCTAGATAGGACACAGGACATTTCAGGAAGTGGTGCCCTATGACCAAATTTGTTTGCCAAACCAAGGATAAATTGTTGGGACAGAAAAGGTAAGCCCAATTAAAAGATAGGATACTAGTAACCCGAGGTAACATTGAAGCTTTGACTTAACATTATATGCTCAACTTCAACAACCTGTAGTTGGATAACAAATGACCGAAATCTTCTGTATCCCATCTAGACACGACCCTCCAAAATACTCTAAAGGCATAAGTTTTAATGGATAAGATGATGAAGAATCTGACCATTTCATAAGGTACATAAGCTAAGCTACATCATGACACGTATGGTCTGTTAGTCTAACAAAGGTCAAACAAAAGAAAGGAATATAGGTACGCTCAAAAGGAAATGGCAGTCAGAATAATAAAGCACTAGAATACAACGAAAATTGTTGAAAACAACAACATATTGCTGAATTTAGCCCTAACCCTAACCCACAGTCATGAATTTCTCAAAGCAAAAACTGCGTTAAAATTGGGTGGCTGGGCTGTAGAGTCCAAAGTGTCACACGTTGAGTCACATTATCAGTTCCGGCAGCGCCGTGGCACACTTTCAAGATGTGCTCCACTGATCCAATTTGATATCTCATTAAAAGAATTGTTTGCTGCACCAAGCCAAAGGTAAAAGGCTTTTCTTCTTACGTCATCTCACTGACCGCATAATGAAGAATTGAATGTGAGCTTGTCACCTTGTCACCGCATTGTATGCTAGTTTTGACTCTCATTATTTGGGTAATCTACCGTAAATAATTGCCAAGCCTGAAATATTTATTTATACTTGGAATCCATTTTGCTCTTTGTTTTCAAATGGAGTCTCTCTTCCTGCTCCAAGGCACAATCCATATAGAAGGCTTATCGAGGCCATGCCTAAGACCCACAGGCTCACAGACCAGACCAGGGTTCTGTACAGCAGCATGGATCTGAGACTGCAGGGATACTGAGCCGCCTCAGGAATTAGGCTACCATCAGGCCCAATCCCAGAGGAAACGAGTATTCTCTCCCCCAGCCTGCACGACAGTACACGTCGTCCCTGTAGTCTCATTCTGCTGAAAGTCAAGTACTCTTTTTTTTGTGTCTTATTGATTTGGATACTCATTATTTGGACACCATTTGGATGTGCAGTGGCGTATAGGCACCAATCATTTGTCTCTCGTTCCTTCGATACCCCAGCATTTACCTATTTTTCACTGGTCGACTCTCAAATTCCCTCCCACCCACTGGCGTCCTCACATTCTACTCCCCCGTCTGAGTGCTGACGTTTTCACATGTGTAGGCCCTGGTCCTGGAGGTTAGTGCAGATTTTGTGCCGTCAAGGGAGAGCGAGGTCACCAGTCAGCTCCGTGCCCAGGGGACTTTACTGCATGAATTCCGTTGGAAGTAATAGCCTTTAATTTGCGTGCTTCCATTTGCATATAATTTCTTTTTGAAATTAGACAGAGACAAAGTGGGTTAGTTATCTTTTTTTATCAGATGCCCCATCCTCTATTTTGATGGAGGCAAAATACATTACATTACAAATACATTTGTCTGCAATAAAAGTATGCATTCTGTATGCACTGTAAATTAGCGCTAATTGAGACAATGGAAATTAAAATGGCATTTTCCTGAATTCATTTCAAGAATGTGGATTATGTTCAGCCAGACCTTTACCTTACAATCATATTGTGTATTTGTATTTAAATGCATTTCTTTTTCGAGGCTGTTTTGTGCCTTTATTTATTTAAATCACTGGTTTTCAAACTCGTTTCTGGGGACCCACTGTGTTTGCTGGTTTTTGTCACAGTCAGGATCTTGATGATTTGGGCTGCTGGGTGGCTCTTTCGGTTAAAGCACCACCCTGTGGATCAAATCCGGACCGCGACTGTGGCCGGTAGCTCCGTAGGGCGATGCGCAATTGCCGATTGCATCACCCAGGAAATGGGAGGGTTCAGTCGGGTAGGGTTCCGTGTGCATTGCTATCGAATGACCCCTGCTGGTCGATTGGGCGCCCGTAGATTGCAGTCCGCTGTACGCAAGCTTTGTTGTAGTCTGCGGCGTAAAAAGAAGCAGCTGGCGAAACCACGTGTTTCGGAGGAGAGCCGTGGACGGCTACACTCTCCCGAGTCCCGAATTGGCAGTGACAATATAGCGAATGTTTTTGCGCTGTGACTATTTCCTTAGTAAATCTGTGCCTTGCTATCTGAGTACGGAAGATGCACTCTAATAAGGTCAAAGGATTTCTCATATACAACATGTTGTTCTTGCTGGCCCTAGACATTCCATAATGGCGACTTGAGGGAAGAATTTCAAACTGGGAGTTGAGAGAGTGGGAAAGATAGTCTGTGACAGCATGTGCCTTATGATAGATAGGGTTGTTCAACAGGTCAAGGAAATGGAGGCTCAGGTCTATAACAGAGACTACTTTCTACCTTCTTTGCGCAAGTGCACTGCAGGGTCTCGCGGAATGTGCACCAGTTGTCCTGGATTAATTAAGCCATTTATACGGCGATGATGCCGTTTGCTTTTCCCCCCACTGCCTCATTTTCCCAGACTGCATTGTGTGATTTTTGACCGAACATTAATAAATATATTGTGGCAAATTGCAGTTTGAGTTAGCTGAACTGGAAATTGTAGGGAAAAAATGTTTTGCTTGAATAATTTTCATTTTCCATTGCTTTCTTAAATGAGAGAGGATGGGTTGAGATGAGAACCCAGGATGGGTTGCAACAGTGCTTAAAAGCCCCCAAGACTCTGTAATACTGTATGGTTCAAGTCAAGCCCACAAGCTCAATACCTGCCAGTTTACTCTGAGGTGCTGCATACAGGTAAGTCCAAAGAATAATTTTCTCTTAGCCATGACATTTGTTTTGTACTAAGGCCACCCTTGGGAAATGTGGATATCTAAATCTCATATGTTCTGCTTTTATTGAAAACATTCTTGAATGAATCTTCCTAGCTTCCCTTCCTAAATCTTCCTAAGGGAAAATAAGAAGGCTCCCATGGAAACAAGCCCTGTGAGCGAATTATCTGTCCCATGGTGCACTGCAGAACAGAGCATTAAAGGGCAGATGCTGTCATTGACTCAGAATATTGGGCTGACTGTGTTAAAGGCATGTTTGGAGAATCATGGGTCTGCACTCTGTCTTGGTTCAAAACAAAGAGCAATAAACGGCACTTTGGCTTCGTGTTGTGATTTACTAGGAATAACAGGGAAGCCCTGCTCTCTGGAATCTAGCAGTTTATCTGCACGGGGGTGCCTTGGAACCCTTTATCCCATGCCACGAGAAATGGATACAAACTGGTCTTGGCGGCCGGTTAGCCGTCAAGGGCATTTTTTTGGTAGATCTCCTGCCATCCCCAAATTTATGATTTTTTTTGTCTGTGAAGGAAAATGAGTGCATTTTTAGCTACTGAAAAAAAAGAATGGCTATGTATAAAGAGGCTGATGTGACTTTAATAGAGCTCTGCAAGGAGAGAGGAGGTGCTGGACTTCACGTGTGAATGTGTTGCTATGGGAACCTCTAGCATGGGTGGCCTGTGCAGTATTTTTCATAGGGTTTGGATTGTGCTGTGGCATTAC
Source organism: Synaphobranchus kaupii (assembly GCA_029718625.1). NCBI lineage: Eukaryota > Metazoa > Chordata > Actinopteri > Anguilliformes > Synaphobranchidae > Synaphobranchus > Synaphobranchus kaupii. Next base: position 57,517,616 of record CM056383.1, on the reverse strand, counting down.
TGTGGATCAGCTTAGTCCGGTCCACAGTGCATTCATATTCTTTGGTTAATCACATCTTGCTGAAAGTGCTTTAGTAGAGACAGGAAATTGACCACATACTGTCGTCATTTGTTATATTATCCTTTTTTCACTCAGTAGAGTCTTAGTTAAGGAGTTTCTTGTGAGACAGTGAGGAAGTAGAGATAGTTTAGTACAGAGGTATTTTATTTGTAAAATAGGCAAATTGGTTGTCTAACCTGAAACCTCTTTAGAGTATGCTTCTAAATAATTTCTAAAAAAAAGATTTCCATGAAATCAGTAAAATCAAAAAAGTATTTATTATAACCTTTAAATAAACAAAAGTGATTTTTTTATTAAACTTACATTTAAAACTAATTACTGTATTAAAAACTTAAAATCTGTGCGCCACAGTGGTGCAGCGGTAAAACCATTGGCCTTTGAGTCAAAGCAGTTGCACACCGAGGACCTGGGTTCACGCCGGGTCCTGCCAGATCCGAGCATAGCCAGTGACTTGAGGGAGTGGCAAATTGGGTGGCTGCTCCCTGGTGGTTGGGTGGTTGGGTGGGTCTCGGCAGGGAGATTCGTCGTGCACATAGCGGCTCCGTGTAGTGCTGGAATTCTAATGGTTCTAGTGTGCATAAGGGTAGATTTAAACTGTAGATGTGTGACCAAATGCTTTGGAAGCAGAGAGATTCCTGAGCTACATCTTAGCAGAGCTTAGCGACTTGAATCCATCTGAGACTACTTGCCATTGTTCTCAGGGAAAGCGTGGAGACCCATGAACCAAATTTAGTTACGTATGCAAAACCCGATATCACTCTACAATTGTTAGTGCTATATTTATTTTCCCTTTCTTTATCGGGTTATTGTGTTTTAATCAGACCATGCTAAGGCATGTTTCCTTGGTTTCATACATTGTTTGAATTGGTTGATAGTCCACCCTTCCCATTGAATGAAATTGCATATTGTGCTGTACTAAATTCTAGAGTATAATGAAATTCAGACAAAATACTATGTCACTGAATCAGTGAAGCCAGGTAGACGATTGTGATGTTCCAGAACTTTATTTGAGCCTCATTGCTAGTTTTGTAAGTTTTCTTTAAATAGCTTTGTAAGGCATTGTTGACCTACAGGGTGTTTTTGGAGAATCATTCACAATGCCTTGTAGGGACTGATATGCTGTTCAACATGGTGCTTACACTGATTGAATTTTGTTTAACTACTGTGTTTTCAGATTTTATGTGTTTTCTTTCTCTCTCATTGTTGGTAATGTAAAAAAAAGTACGGCCTGCTCTCTTAAAATTAAACCTGACACTTACCGAAACCTGACACTTACCTCAACCCGACATCGAAGTAAGCATTCGTGTTTTTTGTGGCTGATAGAAATACTGAAATACTTTTGGTTAAAACTGCTAATTTATTTTTGTGCATGTCAGAACAATTTGCGCATTAGGCTTGATATAGGTGTTAATGGATAGCCATTGTCCCGTAACAGAAGATTGACCCCACAGAAGATTACAGGAATTATTGGCAAATTATTGGCAAGCTAAGTCATAGCTTGATCCAGGATAATTGTGAATAGTCTATAACCTTACACGTACCATCGCACATCGCCTGGATGTTGGTGGAGTGGGCTGAAAGCAATTTAATGCGGAATTCCCCTTCGCTGAGGGACAGGTATGTGCTACACAATAATAATATTTCACATTGTAATCTTGATATTTTTAGTCATGCTTGTGCGTGTCCCTGTGTGGAACAGACAGGAGGGTGTACGTGCGTTGTGCACAAGCCTATGTAGACGGACTTATATGCGCCTTTAAAATAACATGTAAACAACTGCGATATGACTTTAGACCAGGTTTTTGGTGGTTTTAGCGCAAGCGCTTTCTGCTGGCTCAAGATAGCAATACGCCAAAAATAATCCTGGCCACACCTCATTTTAAGACCAACACGCCCAGTTCACTTGCTATGGGCGCAACATCACTTGGTATTTAACCTACGTGAGCGCTAGGGGCTATAATGAACCCTGCGCTGGATGTAAGATAGAAAAGACACTTGCGTTTGGGTTAGCGCCGCTTGGCGCCGGGTGTAAGATAATGCCCTGGAGTTAATGCCTTAAATCGAACGTCCCCAATAGGTGAAAATTGACCAAATTTGACATCGCAAAGAGGTTAATGTAGCTATTGGTTGAACCACAGACTATCAGTGCATGAACAATATTTATTATATGGGACCTGTGATTTGTTTTACAGGACAGGGTGAGAGTGAGAGAGAGAAATTGTGTTGTAAAACTGAAGACTTTCTTTGCCCTCGTGAATACCTATAATTGCTCACTTTTACATTCCTTACACTTTCCTCTTTAACAATATATTCTTTATTGAAACATTTTTGAAATGGTTTCTGGATCATACCGCTGCTCTGCAATACATAGTAGAATTTAGTCTTGCCAAATTCTGTCACAGCAACAAGCGCGGCGGTTTTATATCGTGGAGAGGGATTTGGACTTTCAGCCAAAAGGTTACTGGCTGGTATCCCGGGTTGGACACTTCTCTTATACCCTCTGAGTAAGCTGCTGAATTCTCGTAAATATTAATATGTAATGTGTAAACTATGTCAGGCACCCTGCAGAACACAAGAACCAAATTCAATCCGTAGAATAATGCAGGGAGGGAGCAAATAAGAAACCCTAATAAAATGTAGTACTGCCCCATCCACAGTACTAAATGTCCCTGTTCTATCACCATTGCTATTCTGCGTTTTTATACTGCAGTGTTGATCCAGAGAGATAGTGAGAGAAAAAACGGTCAAGTGTTGCTTTGAATACAGATGCAGTCTACAGCATGTGACACACACACACAGGCTCAAAGACTACTGCTGTTTCTGGTGGGTGTAATGAATGCCTGACAGCCTGGTGACTGGTGCTCAAAAGATCTGCCCCGGTGATTCTAAAAATTGATGTAACTCTTATGGTCATGAATTAATGAACAACAATCTCTGAATCTCTGAAGAGTAGCCAATGTTCACAGTCGTATTGGGGATCCTAAGATCTGCTAAGATATGCTAAACGCAATACCTGTTTTCATTCTGTGAGATCTTCAATCTTTATTTGTCCATGATGAGCCATGGACTTGAAGTTGGCAAACTCTCCAAAGATGCTCCAAAATCAGGATAAAGATTTTGTCTTGGTCTTTGGATCTGGTAACAGGATCAGACACGATCAGAGACAAATTTTTCTCTTTCTCTTTTCCCTTGTCAGGTTCTTTCAGAAATGATGGGATTAAGGCTTCTGATGTCCTGCCTGTTCTGAAAGAGAAGGTGGCCTTCGTGTCAGGTGAGTTCAGGATTCAGTGTTCATCCAATTGGGGAAATGATGACTTGTTTGCAAAATACCATTCCTGGAGGCCCTGTGGTTGGACCAGAATTAGAGGTGTTCAGGTGAAGAAAAGCAGTAGATACCTTGTTTGTAATGTCCTGAGCCCATGATAGTTGTAATCACAGCTATATAAGAGAGGGCTCTGACAGCACATTGACCATGACAGATTCAGGCAAATATGCTACTGACACATCAGAACATTTTAAACACATTAATTGCTCTTTTCTTCCAGATGTTTCAAATCGTACATCTCATATGGGCCTTGTGAAGTGGCTTTGTGACACACTGGAAACCTGGTTTGGTTCCAGGTCTTCATTCCAGCCCTTGTTTTCAGTAAATGAGTGAATTAATCATAGATCAGACAGGAAATAAAAGGACCTGTTTTTCCGGGTGTCAATCAGTTGTGCATCCCTAGAATCGGTAATGGACTTTGCTGCTGTAGAATAAACGATTAGCACTGCATGATCACAGCCTTTATGTATGGACCTCCTTGTACATGCTTATCCCAAAGCTCGCTATCAGAGATCGAGGGAGAATAGAGCTTGCATTGTTGGTGTGAGCAGAGAGGCCACATCTATTCTTAGTGGCTCAGTGAAGGATGGAAACCTGTAATCAGAGCCAACATGGAGTAACAGAGGGGGAGTGGAATGATGTCAAAGTCAATTATAATCTGGCCACCGGATCCAACATGGAGTCGCAGTGGGGGAATGGAATGATGTCAATGTCTGTTATAATCCTACAGTCAGAACCAACATGGAGTCTCTCCCCCTTGTAGCCTTGTTTGAATTTTTTATTCCCTAGTTTCTCTCCCCACTTTGGAGGGTTACCACTCCTGTTTAAATCCACTAGCTGAGCTGCACCATTACCAAACCAGCGGACTATGCAAATGGTGCAGCTGGCGCTGGTCAATCACATTCACCTAATAAACCAGAGCAGTCTGGTGGGCTATGAGGCAGATCATAACCTGCCAATCTCAGAAAATGCTATGCTTAATTGTGTGCCCGGCAGTGGCACTTTGGGCCAAGTTCACCATGGTCGGAGTTTGATCAGGGCTGTGGGATGCGTCATGGCAGTAAGATGCAAGTGCCTCGATGCTGCACGTCACTTTGTGTCCAACTGCTCTCTTGGCAATGAATGCACATTATACTCTATTTCCTCATTTTATAATGGATCTTTATATCACAATCTTTACTTTGCTTGAAGTTTATGTTTTTGTACGAGAGCATGTTTTCAACAGTGTGTAAACTACTGTGCACTTCACACTCACCTTGGCCAGGAGAGATGACCGGTAGAGCCACTTGTCAAAGGGCGCGCTCAATGATGAAGCTTATGAAAAGCCAACACGTGCTTGTTTCTGGCGGAGAGCACTGGAGTTAGACTTGAACCAAACTACATATTGCCTCCTGGGTCCTGCGCACGCCAATAAAAGCAGGACGCCTCATGACAAAATCCTCTCAGTTGAACTTATGAAGTTGTCACAAGTTCGTATGGCTTTCTTGGATCCAGCGTGAGTAGGCCTCCCTCCGTCCTGTCGATAACAACTGCTGTCGCGCTCGGGGCGCTTGGCGGTTCCGTCGGCGACTTCTTCCGCTGTATTTCCTGATGAGGCTCGGCACAGCGCACGCCGCCGTCTTGGCGAACGCAGAGAGGGCGCGGGGGGCGAGAGTTCATCCTACAGTCACTGGCTGATGAGCTGACCATGTGCGCCGCTCCCAAAGCGTGTCGAGGATCTTTCATCGCAGTACTTACCCGTTAGTTCCCTCGATTAGGCGACCTCCTCCCTTTCTGTTGACTGAAGTGACTAATGCACACCCTCCTCAATTGAGCGTCTGTCTAGTCCACTAGGTGTCTGTCCTCACATTGTGAATAGTTTGCATGATTATCTATTAGATACTGTACATTATTTGTACGTGTGTTGTAATTGAAAATTATCTGGTGATGAAATGTATGACATTCAAGAATTTTATATTGTCTTATTATCAGAATCTCCTCCTTAAAACTATTGAGATAAATTGTCTTTCTCAACTTGCAAGAAAGGCGGGGACATCTTTCTTGTCTTAATCAGTACTTGAATTTCAGTAGATTTATTGTATTGAAACTCCAGTAAATAAAATCTGATAGCATAATGTGTCCATTGCAGAACAAATGATAGCATTGTGGTAAATAATCTTTGCGGTGAATAATCTGGATAATTTTTTTGCAATAAATAATCTGATAGCATGGTGGTTGTTGCAGTGAATATTATGATTGTGTAATATGTCTGTTTTGGTAACTAATATCTGCATATAATGATATAATGTGTCTGTTGCAGTAAAGAATGTGACAGGGTACCATGTTCTTTTAGCAAATAATCAGTTAATCTAATGTGCCTGTTACATTCAATTATCTGATAATGTGACCTGGCTGTAGCAGTAAATAAGGTGACATCATGACATACAATATCTGTCTCAGTAAATAGCACAATTGCAGTTGTAATTTACCGTACATACTCTGGTGGCCGATAACATAATCTGTGTTTGTTTCTGTGCATACTCTGATAGGGTAATGTGTCTGTTGCAGGAGGACGTGACAAGAGAGGTGGTCCCATCTTGACCTTCCCTGCCAGAAGTAACCATGACAGAATAAAACAGGAGGACCTGAGGAGGCTGGTGACCTATTTGTCTACTGTACCCAGGTAAAAAAAGAAAAAAGAAAAAAAGACTCTGCTCTGTGCGGCTGTGGGCCTGTGGAGAGTCGTATTCGTGCCTGCACACTGTACATATAAATCAGACATCTTGTCATGAGGCTATTCTCCCAGTGCCTGAAAAGGCATGCAGTGTGAGTTTGATTCTGATTCACAGTGGTGGAAATTATTCACTAGCTGTCCACCAGGAGGTCAGCTCTGTGTACGTTTCCTCTCTGCTTTCTCATCATTGTTCAAACACCTTATTCCACTTAGCTGTAGCTGTGAGTGCATGCATATGAAAAGTTAATAGCCGAAGGCTAGAATTAAATCGGCTGTAAATGCTATGTGCTTTGTCCTAAACTCACAGTAAAGAATCTATCCAGTGGAAGTTTAACAGGAGACTCTCGCCAAATGTTTTGCTCAGAGTTAAATTTAGGGCTGTTTGATTGAATCCAGGTGAAAGATACCATAATAAGTACAATGTATTCAGGTGCCACTCCTTATTTTAATAGATTCATAGTACATCATACACGTACATGCATATCAACAAAACAATACAAATGTATGAAAAGTTATTAATTGCATGATTACTTTACAATGTAAAAATTATGCCCTTGTGAACCAATTGTGACCTATGTTTTCATATGAAATATACAATTCTTCCTTGTGCTGGCCAACCTGTTTGCTTAATAATTGGTCAGTGTCCAACGTTATTTATGAGCAACAATATTGCCCATTTTGATTCACAGCAAGAGTAATTTTCATATTTAAATTTTAAGAATGATGACCACCTCTTCCAGCCACCAGCTGTGTGTTTACATCTGAATTGACCCTGACAGTTGGAGGCCTGTGTGTGTGAATACCGACACATTCTGCTCTTTGGAGACATGTGAAAGACTTTGGACCTTGTGAAAGACTCCACTGGTGATTATGTGGTTGAAGCTACCAAGCACGTGGCTCACTTTTGCATGATAAATAAGGATTTTAAGGCACACTCCTGATTTTCAGAGAGAGAACATACTGTATATATTTATGTACATTATCCTGCTAGAAGTATCCATTTGAAAAAGAGTAGACTGTGGCCCAAAAGGGATGCAAATGGTCAGCGACAATGCTCAGGTATGCTGTGGCATTGAAATGATGCTCAGTTGGTATTTATGCTCAAAGGGGCCTAACGTGTGCCAAGAAAACATTCCCCACACCATTACACCACCGCCACCAGCCTGCACCATTCACACAAGGCAGGGTGGATCCATTTGGGACTAGTGTCAATGTAGTAACACTGTGACAAGCCTGCCGGCATGTTCATAAGATGAGTAATGAAAACTACAGAATCAATTCAATATTGTTCATAGGATCCAAATACATTTTTTTTAAATCTCAGTGGTTCATTTGACGATAGCCTACATGAATCGGTTTTTTGTATTGCGTAATTCGATACAACAATATTTTGCCACACCCCTAATGTGTATATGTGGACAGGTATATTAACTGATTTGCTGTATTCATGAACTGTAAATACTCAAATACCTATCCTTCATGTCTGTGATCCTTATTGTTTTCAGCTGCTCTGAGGCAGTTATACAATTGTAAGTACAACTGTCTCAGACCCTAAAAACTCTAAAGGTCACGGTGATGTAGGGTGTGCATGAGTATTTACAGCAAATTGGTTAATATACGTCTTTTACAGTGTCACGTAGTGGCGAACGTTATACTGACCAGTACGTGTTAATTGGTTCCTCTTGTGCTCATGAGGGGCTAAGGCTGAGGGTGAGGGCTGGAAGGTTCTGGAAAACACTGTTCAGCTCCACCGCTGGGCCTGCTGAACCTTCTTCAAGCCTCTCTCTGTAATGCAGACAATAGCCATCAGCCAGCTACCCCAGACCATAGAAACCACAACAAGATGGTGCAAGGCTCCCTCTGACTGCAAACACATGTTGAGCGTAGAAAAGGAGACGAGCTTTCGGATGTGGTTACTGCCAGGGGTTACAGTGTGGCCCAATTCATGAAGATTTCTTGAGGAAGAGGGAGAGTAGAGGGAGCGCAACGTTATCATCATCTACAGTATATGTGTTTTTATTCACATTTTACAGTGTGGTGGACCCTTTCTAAATTACCCCTAACGGAACAGTTGCACATTTTTTAAAATTTTTCCTTAGAACGAAGGTCTGATCTCTTAACTTCCAATTGGAAAGTTCTCTCTGTGGACTGTAAGCAAGTCTGGTCTCGATCACATTGGGGAGAAATAACACTGTCACAGATTTCGTAGATTTCTCTTCCAAAGTCTGCAAGTGAAAAAATGTCTATTTTTCTATATTGTTTGCTCAGCTGCATGCGCTCATCCAGGGTTGCATACATACCATATTTGCCAGCTGGGTATTTTGTCAAGCTGTGCCACACTGGACTTAAACCCGGAATGCTCTAAGTACAAGTCTGCTTCCTCAATCACTACACTGCCCTGTCACACTCACTGTGATGCCATGTTGTACAGGACCCATAATCAAGCGTATTGAAATGTTTCTGTCTTTCATCATACCATAGCTCTGTAGTGCAATGCTTGTCACTGTTGTGTAAAAGAAAATCAATCCAGTTGAACTATTGTACCTCCCCAAGGCTAAAAAACAACAGAATCATCACCAGCAAGAGCAATTGGTTTAAAACCGATGGCCGTGTAATCAGAGCGGCGTAAAAGCTCTGAAATGGCGGTTTTTGCAGGACTTTCGGGATTGATTTGTGAGGCTCCTCTCAGCGAGTATGATGTCACCTCATAGAATTCCTAACCAGTTTAGCATGTTTGCCACTGTGCTGAACGCATTGTGACACTGAGTCATAAACAGTTCAGAGCTTTCATCTGTGCAGTGAAAGTACTGTGACTGAGTGACTGGGTTTGGTGAGGGATGCGGAGGGGACTTTTAGGGACACCGGAAATGTTGTGGCAAAACCACAACTGACTGGACGTTGGACATATTATAAGAAGCACTAATACGTGTATGTTTGTGTGTATATACATGGATGTCGGCTATATTTGTGTATGTATGTATGTATGTATGTATATGGATAATTGGATGTCTATATGTATAAGTATCAGGGGCATGTGCAGGATTTTTAGAATGGGGTGGCCAAGGGGTGTCCAAGAACACATATGGGGCCCATAATACAACAAAATTGTGTCAAACAATGTTGTAAAATAAACGCAAACCATTTTGCATGATTGTTTAGGGGGACTAAGCCTCGAGTAGGGGGGTCTGGAGGCATACTCCCCCAGGAGAAAAAAAAAAAAAAAACAGCCACAAAATGGTTGTTCCTATGAGTTTTGAGAGTAGCAATAGGCCTAAAATCAATAAATAACTTGGCTTTGTTGTTGTAAAGAATATTTCTTTAAATTGCTTAAAAGTTTGCAAAAACAGCAATAGGGTTGGGGCCTACGATACCATCATCTATCGACTAAGATTTATGGGCATCGCCGATGGTTTACACCATTCTAGTTTGACAGCTGGCAAATTGCCTCAATGGCAACGGAATTCATTTAGGCCTGGCCTGTAGATTAAATTTAACCAGCGATTTGTGTTTTATTGCAATGAAAAACCAGATTCCAGAGCCTACATCTAAATGTTCGTGTAGCCAACACGTCGATTAAATTTTCACTTGGTGGCAGTGTAGTATAAGGCTTAAGGAACTGGGCTTGTAACCGAAAGTTGCAGGTTCCTGTCCCAGGTAGGACACTGCCGTTGTACCCTTGAGCAAAGTACTTCACCTGCATTGCTTCAGTATATATCCAGCTGTAGAAATGGATACTATGTATAAATGCAAGTGCTGTGTAAGTCGCACAGGAGAAGAGCGTCTGCTAAATGCCTGTAATGTAATGTAATGTAATGTAATGTATTAACTCTTTAGTAGTGATGTGGGTCTACAGGAGATTATGGAGGAATAAAGCAATTACTGCGTATGTCATCTGTTTTTAAAGAAAATGGCCCAGAATAGAGGGCTAATAGTGTAGCAGCCTTTTAATCTTTGAGCAAATGGGACCTTCATTTTAGAGACGAATAAGGTCTCTAAAATGAGGTTGCTTTGATGGCCAAGCTTGAGGTTGATTTGATGGCCAAGTTTAAGAAGATACATTAATACAGTAAACGGCCACTCTCCCAGGTAAGAAGGCGAACGGTTGATTAAATTAAAGACGAGGCTAGTTCACTCCAGTTTCATTTAGTGAGACCGGCTGAAACGTTTCGGTGCTCGGTACCGTCATCCATGAATATTGCCCACCCCCCCCCCCCCCCCACACACACACATTTGTTGATGTAATAACAGCACCTCCTACCTCTCATCTAACAGTGAGGACGTGTGCAAGCGGGGCTTTACCGTCATCATCGACATGCGCGGGTCCAAGTGGGACCTCATCAAACCCCTACTGAAGACGCTACAGGAGGCCTTCCCAGCCGAGATCTGCGTCGCACTCATCATCAAGCCCGACACCTTTTGGCAGAAGCAGAAGACCAATTTTGGCAGTGCTAAGTTCACCTTCGAGGTGAGCCTCACGCCGGCCCAAAAAAAAAACACTTCTTTGTGTTTTGCATGAATATCATGACATATTTTAAGGAACTTGCACTTTAAAAAAAAATGTATGGGCCACACAATGTAAATAATCTGAATTTAAAAATATTATTTATGAAAATTTTAATTTTTCAATGAGCTTGAATGAATGGCATCCGGTAAAAGCGTTACATTAATATCTTAATTAATATTATTATTATATTTATTATCATATTCATTATAATTAATAGATTTGTTGACTGTTTTTATTTAAGCAGAACAAGAATACTTTTTTGAAAATGCATAGGAGTTTACATACACTCTTTTGTTCAGGATGAAACCTTCCTGACTGAAGGTTCCCTGTTGTATAAATTCTCTCGCTGCCTGCTCTTCCCGGCAGACTAGCATGGTGTCGGTGGAGGGGCTGGCGAAGCTTGTGGACCCGTCCCAGCTGACGGAGGACTTTGACGGCTCGCTGGAGTACAACCACGAGGAGTGGCTGGACCTGCGCGTGTCCTTGGAGGAGTTCATCTGCAGCGCCGCCCACCTCCTCTCCCGCCTGGAGGACCTGCAGGAGACGCTGGCCAAGAAGGAGTTCCCGGTGGACGTGGAGGGCTCGCGGCGGCTCATCGACGAGCACACGCAGTTGAAGAAGAAGGTGATGAAGGCCCCCGTGGAGGAGCTCGACCGCGAGGGCCAGAGGCTGCTGCAGTGCATCCGCTGCGGGGACGGCTTCTCCGGCCGCAACTGCATCTCCGGCGGCGCCGACTTCCAGAGCGTCGTTCCCAAGATCGCCAGCCTGCTGGACAAGCTGCACTCCACCCGCCAGCACCTGCACCAGATGTGGCACGTCCGCAAGCTTAAGCTGGACCAGTGTTTCCAGCTGAGACTCTACGAGCAGGACGCAGAGAAGGTTAGTGTGGAACAGTACTGCTGAGGGTCGCACTGTATAGTGGTGTTGAGCGCAGGAATATATAATAGTGTTGTGGTCACGGTATTCAGTAGTGTTGAGGGCAGTAGAGTATTCTGGGGGCAATTGTAACGGGTCAATTGTAACACAATTTTTTGTTACAATTGCCTCCAACCCTGAATACATGAAACTAGCTAGCTCGCTGGATAGAATCTCATCTCTAGTTTGTTTCAGATTGGTGCAATTTTATGGTGTTGAAATTGCCCCGTTACAATTGCCCCCAGAATACTCTACTGCTGAGTGTAGCATTGTGCACGAGTCTTGAAGCTGAAAAAGGTCTGAAAATGGCCATCAAAGGAACGTCAGTAATAACTGACTTTCACAATCAAGGCTTTGAGTTTACTGTGTACAGTGGTGCCTTAAGCAGTGAAGAGGAAGAACAAACCTGTCATGTGTTTCTAAAGACCAGACTGCAATCAAAACTTTCTTGTATACATTAAATGAGACAGAATTCGGCGGAAATTTAAACAATGGCAAGACTTTTGAACCATCGGATGGAGTTTTTCGTAAATATTTCTGCTCTCCGTGAGCAAATATTTATTTAAAGAACACATCTAATTGGCCAGAGACATGCGCTAGAAAACAACCGAACAGCAAGATATGAATCTCTGAAGGCTGTAGAGTATACACAGCAAACTAACAATGTGCACGTGGACATCAAGTGAGTTCAATGAGCATTCTAAAAACAGAACAAATTTATTTGTGAGACAGGTTATGCGGTAATATCTTGAATGCTATTTGTATTATCTGCAGATGATAGCAAGACACACAATACCCTGTTTTAGAAGATAGGGCTGCTGAAAGTTAGTATCACTTCCAGTGATGTATTTGGGGTGAACTCCCTCCCGTTTCTATGAAAATTAAGTATATGTACATTGGCGTTGATGCTTTCAGTGATCTGATATTGTCAAATTCAAAATCAGCCATTCACAATATGTACAAGCGTGTGTGTCAATATGATGATCCTTTTAAAACCTATTGGGAATTGTATTAAAATTGCAAATCAGAAGACTAATTTTGCTCTGCATGGCAAAATTGTAAAAATGTTTGTGTAGATGCACCAATACCATTCACGGTTCTCCCCAGAATTTTTTCACAGAGTGGCACAGGCCCTTTTTTACGGTGAAATTGTCAATAAATCTGGTAACACAGTAGACTATTCGAAAGTGTTAAATCTCACCATTCAATCTCTATAAACTATTTTACAATTCCAATGTTATAGCAACAATTGTTCCTCATTTTGTAATATGACACAAAACAGGCTCAATCAAAACGACAATACCGTAGGCTCTGGAAATCCACAGGCGACACAAATCATGGTAAAGTCGGTGTCCTGGCAAAAAAAAAGAAATAAAATAAATCTTTTAGGCGAGGAAAAAAACTTCTACTCGCACTGTGTTTGAGCTTCTGCTACTTTGTTTCAGTAATAGGGTTACCTAAGAGACCGCGATTATGCCCGTAGTCAAAGAAGTTCAAGAAAAGTAATAATTTTATTTTCGCCTTGTGTTAAAAAAAGGTGGCGCTTGAGGAGGGGTCAAAGCAAGAACTTAGTTGTTCGGTTCACAGCGCATGCCAAACTTAAAGTCCCATATGAAGGAAAGAAGAAGTTTTTTTTCCCGGCTTTGACAACGTAAGCGATGATTTTTCTGATTTAGAACGGCGAAAAGATACGGTTGCACATTGGAGCAAGGGAGGGAACAGAGTGACGCAGCTCCCCTGTTACATTCTTTGGGGAGAGCCCTGCCATTTTTCTTTGGCTGATTGCGATGAGTTCTGTCTGGAAGAATGGGCCAATACTGATGTCGGCATTAGTTCTGCAAAATGTTGGGTAAAAATGCATTATCAATACTGATACACAGTGAGCACCATAATTCATTGGACAGTGACACATTTTTGTTATTTTGGTTCTGTACTCTCGCGCTTTGAGTTTGAAAGGATACAAGGACGTCATGGCGTGCAAAGGATATGCGACCAAATATGAAAAATGATTACTTTATTCTACATTATTTTAAACTGTCCAATATTTTTTGATGCCTGAAAACGGGGGGGGGGGGGGGGGGGGGGGGGAGATATGTTGTTTCTCCTGACAAATTTTCCTATTGAACTCTATGGAAAAATAAGTCAGGAGAAGAAACCCTTCAAGTTATCCATCCATATCTACTGTATTTCTGGCAGCAGAGTGATATTTTAAGGCTTGTTTGATACGTCAGACCCTTGATGACTTAGAGCCATTTAGCCAACCATGTGTTCCACACTGTTCCAGTGTAATTTAAAGCTAAATCTAGTCCCACCCCCCAATTCCCATAGAGATCCATTCAAATGCAGAGGTTATAGTATCGCTTCTAAGAGTACCTGGAAATAAGATATCAGGAGTCCTTTGATATCCTTTTATACAGAATCATGATGGCATCACCTGTTTACCTGTGGAATACCTGTTTACCACATAAGTTGTTTGAGAGAATGGCAAGAATGTGCAAAGCCGTTATCAAGGCAAAGGTTGGCTACTTTGAAGAATCTAAAATATAAGACTTTTTTTAATTTGTTTAACCCTTTTTTGGTTTTTGCATAATTTAATTTGTGTTATCTCATAGTTTTGATGTCTTTACTATTCCAAAATGTGGAAAACAGTAAAAAAAATTTAAAATAAAACCTTCTATGAGTAGGTGTGTCCAAACTTTTGGCTGGTACTGTACATACAGCAAATGCATTTAAATAGATGTAAAATGGTTCCAATGTCTCTGACAGTCTAAAAACAAATCGCCCGATAAATGTAGTTAAATCTAGCAACAAAGTCACCAAGTTAGCGTTCAACTTATTGATAATGGAAATCATACTTTATCGTTTACACATCATGGCATCAGAACTGGATAATTCCATTAATTCTCTAATACCTCATAGGAGTTGATAAGGGTTGGATTTGCCCAGTACCAATACCAGTGAGTAGCATAGGTGCAACACAAAAATTCTGGTATACTGCTACAATAAAAATGAGTAATAGCATATACATTTAATGAAATTGGATGAATTTTTCTTTTAATTATGTCGTGGTAATAGTGAGCTCTCGGTGAGCATATACACCTTTATTAATACATACTCTAATAATGCATACTTTTTCATTTCAGTTGCCATTTTGGTGTCTATAAACAAATAACGGTAATGTGACTGTAATGAATTTGTCATTATTATGGCAGCTGTAAGTTCCTATGGTTTCATATTTAATACATCCTTGTGTGGTTTTATGGCAAATATAACCAGATGTGCTACTTGGCTGGTGGAATTCAATTTTATAAATCTTCCCTTGTTTACTCTTTGTATCACAGATGTTTGACTGGATAAGTCACAACAAGCAGCTGTTCTTACAGGGCCATACTGAGATTGGAGTCAGATACCAGCATGCTGTGGACCTCCAGACACAGCACAATCACTTTGCCATGAACTCTATGGTATGTTATGACAGCCAATCAAGGAATTGTTTAGTTGTCATTAACTTAATTTCTTAAGGATCTCCCACTGAATATGACCGTAATCATTAATAGTATAACTATAAAAGATATAATTATAATCAGATGTGCACGGCTACAGAGTTGGGCTCTTCTCCTCTCATTGTGCCCACTAGCACCCACGGCATTACCATATCTCTGAAATATTCCATTACTGCCGATAGCCCAGGGTGAGGTGCAGTGCTATCTCCTGTTGTGATTAAAGGCTGGCGCCTCTCTCATTTTTGACCAGTTTGCCGGTGGGGGCGAACCGTTGCGCTGTCAGTGCGCTTTTACCGATGAGCTGAAGAAGGAAGGTCTCACCGGCCTATCAGTGCTCTGCATTCCTGAGCCCTGAGCGCGTTCACCCCCACCAGCCTCTCGCTGTCAACACGAAACACTGCTGCTTTTGTTTAAAATGGGCTCAACTCGCCCCACTTCTTACACGGGAGAATTTGCACATACACAGTTCACACCGCTTGGCCGTGAGCCCCATTACATACATTGTGTATGCCCAGAAACAATGATCAGTTGCTCTTATTTAGAGTGACTTACCCAGCTTACATAGTTTTTATTTTTATTTTTTACATACAATGATTTATACCGCTGGATATTTTAGTGAAGCAAACTAATTCAGGTTAAGTACCTTTCTCAAGGGTGCAATGGCAGTGTCCCATCTGGGAAGTGTGGCTGAAATTTTGGAATAATTAGGTGTGTAGGGCCGAGGGAGTTGAGATTGACTGAGAGCAAGGAGGAGGCTCAGACGTGTCAGCGTCCGTGTTAGAGAGATTGCATGAAGATGGAGCCCAGCTCCTGCCCCTTGCCGCTGTTGCTTCACGTGTCAGACCTGATTCGTACATGTACTACACTGCACAAAGAAATGACACATCACACGCTGCACCTTCAATCTCTGAAAAGGGGAGTCGTGGTGGCCCAGATGAGGTAAACCAGTGGTGTCTACAGTTTGTTTCAGGGCCTCATAATGTCTCACAGAAGGGCTGCTGGGAGATTAAGTTCAGTGGCTAGATTCCTGGTTTACATCTAATTGCATCTATCTGCAAAATGCTTCATGATACTCTACCTTTTGAATCCAAGTGTCAGACAATGTGTCACGTACAATGTGCACTTATTGTACGTCGCTTTGGATAAAAGCGTCTGCTAAATGAATGTAATGTAATGTGTCAAATGTGACAAGAAATCATGTGGTTCATACTAAATTGGACCAGTAATATCATAAATACTGACAGGAATAGACAGTATTCCCTATCTATGAGTCAGTGATGTTCTTCCTGGTCATTTCCTCTCAGAACGCCTATGTCAACATCAACCGGATTATGTCAGTGGCGTCACGGCTGTCTGAGGCAGGCCACTATGCCTCCCAGCAGATCAAGCAAATCTCTGCCCAGCTGGACCAGGAGTGGAAGAGCTTTGCTGCTGCCCTGGACGAACGTAGTGCCATCCTCGCCATGTCCTCTGTCTTCCACCAAAAGGCTGAGCAGGTGGGCTCTTGCATTTCTTCTTTGACGCTGGGTCTATAGCCTAATAATAATAACAAAAAACTATGTATTAAGTGAGAAGTTTGGCTTGGTCAAAATCCACAAAACACAGGAAATTCAAATGAGCACCACCAAGCCAAACTTCAGCTCTACACTATCAGGGATTTCCTGTACTCAGTTTTTTATATCTGACTGCTATGCAGTTCTGTATCTATGTTGGTCTACTGTATTTCAAACAACATGTACTCAATGTTGTTTGAAATACAGCAGCAATTCATAAATCTCGCATTACACGAGACTGTTGTTCAACGGTAGTTCAAACTTTTTAGCCTTCTGTTGGCACCAAATTTATGCCCCAATGTTAAGTCAATGGACAATTAATTTCCGGTATTGTAGAATTATAAAGGTTAATTTAAAAACTGTACAATAAGCAAAAATGTGACCCATAAAAAGCATTAGTCCATGTCATGCCTGACATATCGCTATGTCTATTTTAGCGATTAGAGTTGTAGACTTTGAGCTAGGTTTTTGGGGGGAAAAAAAGTGTTAATCTTAATGCTACATTTTTTAAGTACTTAACTATATTAAAACGCCTAACAAATCTTTCCCGTATTTCTTTTATGGCAACATATTGATGAGATGAGTTCATCTGCAAAGTGGCTTGGTAATTGTTGCTAAAACGGCTACGATATTTGGGTTTTAACATGTAAGTTAAAACCAAACTTAGGGGTATACTCAAATCTGGCCCTCGAGGCCAGTAGTACTGCTGGTTTTCATTCTCTCCCTCTAATCAGGACTGATTTCAACCTGGGATACCTTTAATTGATCAATTAACTATGAGACCGTTAAGAAAACCAGGGTCGGATCAAAACCTCGAGGACCAGATTTGAGCATCCTTATATAATGACTGTAAACTATGGATAATATTTCTGTGAGCAGCCATTTCTTTGTTTCCCGTTTCTCCCCAATTTGGAATGCCCAGTCATGCTCATGCTGCAGTGGTCATCCCAACCTCCACTGCCGGTTTGAGACTGCACAGACAAGCATGTGCTATTGTTTGAGGCATGTGATGTCGACCGCATCATATCACACTGCAAGTCAGGCGAGGAGACGCAGCACTGACACAGTCCAGATTTGATTCCAGGCCTTGGGGCCCTTTGCAGTAGAACATTGTCTTAACAGGATGAGCCACACTATAGTTCCTAAGTGCAGATGCAGAAATTTCTAAACGTTCAAATGAATGACTGCTCCTGGACCCTGAATTCATAGGGCCCTATAATATCTATCTGAAGCTCATAATTCTTTCAGGATTCTGTCCAGGTATAAATACAAGCATTTGGTCTTGGGTGATATTACTTAACCCATTAAGTGCTGTGGGCGACATAAGTCAACAAAAGTACCACCGTTCTTAAGTGCCAAGGGTAACTTATGTCGACCAAAATGTGTAAACAGTGAAAACTATCCAATCATCAAAATGCCGTTACTAGCTAAGTAAACCATGACATGGTGCCCAAATCTTGTCTCTATGGCTGTATGAGTTGGCCGAGCTCATAGCAAAATATTTTTTGACTCCAGTCCCGTCAGATGCGTGACCTGTCGAGAGTGACGAATAAATAAATAATCAGCCATCCAATTCAAAGCATTTACTCATGTTTGAGTAATTTGGCAAGTTTAAAACACAAGGCACAAACACAATGACATGCCTAAATTCTGCACATAGTCCAAAATAACGTGTGAGCTGACTATTAATGTTGAGTTACGTCTGAATGATTACAATTACAGCTGAGACTCTCCTCTTTTAAAATATAAAACTCAAAATGTGTTTCTGGGTCAAAGCGACTTAAAATTATGGAACAGATCACATATGTATTTGTTCAGTTTATTGTTTATCCATCTATTTAATAATACAAAGCACTTGTGGTGTGTTAAAATAGATACCGTGAAACTGTCCAACGTAAAATCTCAAGAGCTGATTTTGATGACTGTTTTCACTATTATACACACACCACCAATGATTAAGAAGTAATTCTGTTCAATAGGTAGAATAATGTGTTTTATTCGAGGTTTGAACATTGACAGGATCAACCTAAACATTTTGAATGTTGGCAGCCATATTGGCTAGGCACTGCAGGGGTTCTAGCTTTCTGTAAGGCTCCGGCATTGAATGAGTTAATCCTAGCGTTCATATTGAATATTGTTGAATAATGTTTCTAAATGGTGAGCCTGCTTTACAGTATCTGTTCACTCAGATACATGAATAAAAAGGTCAAGTCTGAGATTGGAGCAAAAATAATAATCGGTCGCTGACACCTCTCTCGAGAGTGTTGCCTGTATGGTAAGTCATTTCAAACTCCTCTGGTCATCTCCATTAAACTCCCTCTCTAGCTTTGAAGTGTCTGCGGGCATTGTATAGTGCGGCTTGCGAGGCCATTTGCTGGCGAGTAGATGTTCTTATCAACGTGGGACATATTTTTGGTGGCTGTGAGCAAAGAGGGCCGTCTGTGTGCTGAGGCCAGGGTGCAAGGGGAGAAGACGCCGCATTCTGTCAGACGGCACTCGATCCCCGTTAACGTCTAATGCTCGTAAAGTCGAGCAGCGCAGCGCTCCGTGAAATCACCCCCTTCGGCGTCTGCCGTTGGGTTTCCCGAGTCTCTTTCATGGGTGGTTTCCTGGCTCCTTTCCAGTTCCTGTCGGGGGTGGAGGTCTGGTGCAAGATGTGCACTGAGGGTGGGCTGCCCTCCGAGATGCAGGACCTTGAGCTGGCCATCCATCACCACCAGGCGCTGTACGAGCAGGTCACCCAGGCCTACGCAGAGGTGAGACAACCTTTCACATTCGCCGACTGACCAACGAGGAAGCTTTGCGCCATTTACAGTACATCTGTACCAACCAATCACCTGGGCCACAGCAGTCACTCTCACCCACTAAGGTTTATTAATATTGGGACTATGCAGCGGAGTACTGGGGCAATAGGATATATAATAAAGGGATAATTATCACCTTATTCCCTACTCAGTTTTAATAATAGTGGGATAATACTGGGATAATTATATATGAGATTATAATACAGGCATAATATAGGGGTGATATTGCAAGGGGTACAGGTATTTAAAACCCTAATGCTAATCTTTATTCCACACTTATTTTTAATACAGGGATAGCACATGGATAGTTATACGGGGATATCAACATATACATAATATAGGAATGGTAATAAAGGGATACTAATAATATGGGATGCAAATATACAGATTATAATATATAGATAGTAACATATAGAAATAGAACGATAATAGTCCATCTTTATTTCCTGTGGGACCTACCTAGCGTTTAGCAGTTATAAAATATTTATTATTTAGCATGTATATCTAACATCTATTTTTAAGTAGTGCTTTTTTCATGGAAACATGAAAAGGGTTATTTGATGCCAGGTAATATTGATATTAAAATGTACCGTTTTAAATGTCATCAGAAAATGATCAATAGTGAAAATAGTGTGTTCTGTACTCAAAGGTGTATTATGAGTTTAATTATTTCTTTTACAGCGCATTTGATCCAGACAATTCATTTATGACGCTGCTTCTTAATTTGTCACCAATGTTGATGTATCACAAATTCAGATATGCTTGCTGCAGAATTTATGTGAACATGTTGTATGTAAAAGTTAATGGTTAAATCTCGCCAAGGAACATGGGCAAACAATAAGGGCTAGTTTATTAAGATAAACACAAAACCATCATCATGCACAAAATAAATCCCGTCCATATTTAATGAACTGATCCACCCGCATTTAGCATACAAGTGTTATAAATGATTTTGGTGGTTGCTGAAATTGTGGTTTAGCCTTATTGTATTATCTGGGCGATTTTGAGACTGCAAAAAGTGTGACGAAGGCATGCGGATGGATGCATATTAACTACCTTTAATATGCAATTTGTCAAGGCTGGAAAACATAATAGCCTGTTTTTACCACTGTGAAAGCACATCTTAACATTTACGTTTTAGGCATTTAGCAGACGCTAATCCAGAGTGACTTACAATGAGTGAAAACGAAGAAAAGGCCTAGAAATCCCCAACATCCCAAGTAGTGACTAATGAGAAGTGCAATAGGTAATAGGTGATAGAATTAGCATGTGTAAGGGAAGGTCGGAAAGGATTTTTGTGGGATAGTGGAATATAGGGTAGATTGAGTGGGAAGATGTGGAATCGGGTCAGGGTGAAGGGGGGGGGGGGGGGTAATTTCCTGAATAAATTCAGCATTTGATCAGAGTGCATGAGAGCATCGATGCTGCTTCCTAGTAGATATTGGGCCTAATCTGAGATTACACACTCAACTGTTGAGAGTATGCGCCACTCCAGCATGCCTCTTAGACATGGCTATGCTCGTTTACTTAATGACTTCCAGTAAAAGTAAACTTGGATGGATGCATTGTCAACATCAGTGGTAATTTGCGGCCGTCTTCAATTTCTGCTTAATGACGTTAGAAATACAGTGCCCTCCACAATCCAATCTTTAATTGAAGTAAATTTATTCTGAGTAAAAAAATCTCTCATGAAGAAAGGATTATTTTGAACAAAACCACAATTATTGGCACCCCTGCATTTAATACTTTGTGCAACCTTTGTACAACCTCCCTGTACAAACAGCACTGAGTCTTCTCCCGTAACATCTAATAAGGTTGGAGAATACAGAGCAAGGAATCTGTGACCATTCCTCTTTACAGAATCTCTCCAGATCATCCAGAGTCCTAGGTCCTCTCTTGTGCACTCTCCTCTTCAGCTCAGCCCACAGGTTTTCAATGGGGATTTAGGTCAAGGGACTGAGATGGCCATGGCAGAAGCTTGATTTTGTGTGAGTTAACCATTTTTGTGTTGATTTGGACGTATGTTTTGGATCATTGTCCTGCTGGAAGATCCAACGACGACCCAGTTTTAGTTTCCTGGCAGAGGCAGCTAGATTCAGATTTAAAATTTCCTGGTATTTCGTCGAGTTCATGATGCCATGTACCCTAACAAAGTTCTCAGGGCCTTTGGAGGGGAAACAGCCCCACAACATCATGGAACCTCCACCATACTTAACAGTGGGGATCAGGTTCTTTTTGGTATAGCCATCCTTCTTTTTACGCCAAACCCACCTTGAGTGTTGGTTGCTGAAAAGCTCAATTTTCGTTTCATCTGACCATAGAACACGGTTCCAGTCAAAGTTCCAGTAGACTTTAGCAAACTCCAGGCGCTTACGTTTGTGGTGAAATGACAGGAAAGGCTTTTTTCTGGCATGCCTTCCAAATAATTTGTCGGCATGGAGGTGACGTCTAATGGTAGTTTTGGAGACTTGATGATCCCAAAATGCTACTTTCCTCTGGGGATTCTTGGGGATTTTTTTGCCTCTCTTACCATCCTCCTGTGCGTGGGGGCAAAATAAACTTGGGTCCTCTTCCAGGCAAGTTTGTAACAGTTCCAGTTGCTTTGAACTTTTTATGTATGGCCCTAACGGTAGATATGGGCATTTTCAGATGAGTCGCTATTTTTTTATAGCCATTCCCTGACTTATGAAGCTCAACACACTTTTCCCTCATTTGATTTGTGTGTTCTCTTGTCTTTCCCATGTTGAATAAGGGGATATGGCCTCTGTGTCACCTCATATTTATGCCCCAGTGAAACAGGAAGTCATGGATTACTGCTTGAAAGTTCCTAAACACTCTGATCAACTTTAAAAAGTAAAATATAAATGGAAAAAATGCTTCAGTTACATTTTGTTCATAAGAATTTCTAGGGGTGCCAATAATTGTGGCACACATGTTTTTGTTAAAAAATAATTATTTCTTGATGAGGGATTTTTTTTTTCTCAGAATAAATTTTTCTCATTTTTTCAGTGTGAGATTAAGCTAATTCACCAAACGGTGAATTTTTTATAACCCTTTTTACTCATCTTTACCAGGTGTGCCAATAATTGTGGAGGGCACTGTATATGTATATTTGAATACTCACTGTTGAACTAATAATCATGCTTTCACCATAGGAGAAAAATGAACCACTGCTTCTGTGAATGTCAATTTTAATAAATGTGTGACTGAAATGCATATCTATTTGAGTCAATGTAAATTATTTGTTTAAAATCCACACATTCATAATGGATGTACATACAGTAATAATAATGTCTGGATTTTTTTTGTTGTTGTTTTGTATGCATATGTTTTTACGCTCAACAGTGAGCGTTCTGCTCTTCATTGTGGCTAAGCATTTCTGGTGTTTTCATTTTGATTCATTGTGCTATTTGTAGTGTTTCCCTAAGTTCTGGTGTTTCTCTCTGCTGTTTGTAGTGTTTCCCTAAGTTCTGGTGTTTCTCTCTGCTGTTTGTAGTGTTTCCCTAAGTTCTGGTGTTTCTCTCTGCTGTTTGTAGTGTTTCCCTAAGTTCTGGTGTTTCTCTCTGCTGTTTGTAGTATTTCCCTAAGTTCTGGTGTTTCTCTCTGCTGTTTGTAGTGTTTCCCTAAGTTCTGGTGCTTCTCTCTGCTGTTTGTAGTGTTTCCCTAAGTTCTGGTGTTTCTCTCTGCTGTTTGTAGTGTTTCCCTAAATTCTGGTGTTTCTCTCTGCTGTTTGTAGTGTTTCCCTAAGTTCTGGTGTTTCTCTCTGCTGTTTGTAGTGTTTCCCTAAGTTCTGGTGCTTCTCTCTGCTGTTTGTAGTGTTTCCCTAAGTTCTGGTGTTTCTCTCTGCTGTTTGTAGTGTTTCCCTAAGTTCTGGTGTTTCTCTCTGCTGTTTGTAGTGTTTCCCTAAGTTCTGGTGTTTCTCTCTGCTGTTTGTAGTGTTTCCCTAAGTTCTGGTGTTTCTCTCTGCTGTTTGTAGTGTTTCCCTAAGTTCTGGTGTTTCTCTCTGCTGTTTGTAATGTTTCCCTAAGTTCTGGTGCTTCTCAGTGCTGTGTGTATCATTTCCCTGAATGCTGCCTTTTTTTGCTGTCCCTTTGTTTGTTGTTTTATCTTCATCTTTAAACTGCATTAGTTGCCACAGGCCTTTAGTCGTGTTGCGGTGCCACAAATATAGATAAACAGATGTTCCAAAAATGTGTGTAATTTTGTAATTTCTCATGTTGATTGGATTATATGATGAAATAGCTGTGTTAAAACATTCTGTTCTTAGAATTGTCCATAAATAGGATGAACTAGTAGGAAATGTACTTTCTCCCTTTTTTGTTGTAGCGTGGCTCTCTAAATACCTCCTTTATAGTGAGAAACATTCTCCAGAAACTTATGTTTATGCATGTGCTACAAATTATTATTACATGTAATTTTCTGTTATAATTGGAAGTCTTGTGATGACTCGTTTTCCAGTAATTAGTTTTTATCATTTCATTGTATTAATAACATCATAACATACAACCATGCGTTATGACCTTATAGCTTATATGCCAAGTCATTGAAAACCGTGAAGAACCACAATGCATTGCTTGTGGTATACAGTGTTGAAACTGATTAGCATGCTAAGGATGTGTGTGTGCGTGCGTGCGTGTGTGTGTGGGTGTGTCTACTATCAAAGTGGACCTCTGAACTGTGAAGGTTTACTTGGTCGCTATAAATAAAAGTGTGAAAAAGACGAAGGGCCAGATTCAGAGTTGCGAATCTCACGCAAATGGAGCTTACTCCCGAAATTCCGCTTCGCTTAAACTATTTGCGATTCAGACATTTAACGTATAACCTGATCCCACGCTCTGACAGCATGCTGCTGCGGTTTGTGATCCTGATCTCAGGTCAGCCAGGATGGGAAAGCTCTGCTGGATGTCCTGCAGAGGCCGCTGAGTCCGGAGAACTCGGAGTCCCTCACGGCCACTGCCAACTACTCCAAAGCGGTGCACTGCATCCTGGACGTGGTGCACGAGATCCTGCACCACCAGAGACGCCTGGAGAACATTTGGCAGCACCGCAAGGTCCGCTTGCACCAACGGCTCCAGCTTTGCGTGTTCCAGCAGGACGTCCAACAGGTAACTCACAGTGACCCTTTGTGTATAAAACAGAAACTCGCACTGACCCTATTCCTTTAACATAGGTAACTCTCGCTGCACTCTGACTCTGCGTGTGAGGTCTCACACTGAATTCTGACTCTTTGTGTGTTAAACAGGTAACTCTCTCTATGCTCTAACGACCCTATGTGTTTTAGTCAGGTCTCACACTGCATTCTGAATCTTTGTGTGTTAAACAGGTAACTCTCACTATGCTCTAACGACCCTATGTGTTTAAGTCAGGTCTCACACTGCATTCTGAATCTTTGTGTGTTAAACAGGTAACTCTCTATATGCTCTAACGACCCTATGTGTTCAAGTCAGGTCTCACACTGCATTCTGAATCTTTGTGTGTTAAACAGGTAACTCTCACTATGCTCTAACGACCCTATGTGTTTAAGTCAGGTCTCACACTGCATTCTGAATCTTTGTGTGTTAAACAGGTAACTCTCTCTATGCTCTAACGACCCTATGTGTTCAAGTCAGGTCTCACACTGCATTCTGAATCTTTGTGTGTTAAACAGGTAACTCTCTCTATGCTCTAACGACCCTATGTGTTTAAGTCAGGTCTCACACTGAATTCTGACTCTTTGTGTGTTAAACAGGTAACTCTCTCTATGCTCTAACGACCCTATGTGTTTAAGTCAGGTCTCACACTGCATTCTGAATCTTTGTGTGTTAAACAGGTAACTCTCACTATGCTCTAACGACCCTATGTGTTTAAGTCAGGTCTCACACTGCATTCTGAATCTTTGTGTGTTAAACAGGTAACTCTCTCTATGCTCTAACGACCCTATGTGTTTAAGTCAGGTCTCACACTGCATTCTGAATCTTTGTGTGTTAAACAGGTAACTCTCACTGTGCTGTAGCCCTGTATGTTTGAAATGGGTAACTCACATTGTGATCTGACCAATTCTGACCAAATGCTTAACTCATAATGTCCATGTTTCTAAAATGGGTAACTCCCATTGAGTCTACTGAACACCATTCAGTATCTATGAAAATATTCTGATTGTTCAGAGCGTGTTTCTAACATCTGCAGTATAAATCACCCTTTACAAAAATATTGGTCTTCCAGCAAATTTGCAGCAAACCTTTGGCATTGTTGCCACAAGTTTGCGGCAAGCTCATATTTTCACATGCAAATTAGCTTTGTGGGAACTGCCATTCACTTCTGGCAAAGTTTTTAGTTCACCACTACTGGCAAACTGTGACAAACCTCTGGTAACATTTTGTGGAAAACAATCTAGTTTGCGGCAAATGCGCTACATATTGGCTGCAATTTTGCGGCAAACTATCCGGTTTTGTAAGGGCAGACAAACAAGTACAACTATAGCAAAGGGTCAGTTCATTTCAAAGTTTTGAAATTGCAATCATTTTAAATCTTTGAAGGTTCAAGGTTTTAAAATGGCACTCATTTAAAACTTTAAATGGCAATCACAAAACCGAGTCCATTAAATATCTATTATATTTTTATTCTTGAACAGACAGGCCACTGAATTACTGTAAAGTACTAATATCTGGCTCTCACCATCCAAAATGATACACTCACATGTTACAAAAGCCATGTTTCTTGTGACCTGAACATAATTCAATTTAACACAAATTCAGAGATGTAATTAAGATATACAGTGCAGCCAGTAAGTATTTGGTAAGTGACACAATTTTTGTTATTTTGGCTCTGTACTCCAACACATTTGGGGTCATTGTAGCTACTGCTGCAAGGTGTGCTGTCCAATGAGTTTTGAGACCATTTTTTGGATCTGAGCATTTCAGAATTCCTCCTGCTGCTGCCATCAGCAGTCACTTCATCAATAAAGACAAGTGAGCCAGTTCCAGTGGCAGCCGTACATGCCCAAGCTATACCACTACCTCCACCATATTTCACAGATGAGAGGGTATACTTTGGATCATGAGCAGTTCCTTTCTTCCACACTTTCCTCTTTCCATCACTTTGATACAGGTTCATTCTCATCTCATCTGTCCATAAGACTTTGTTCCAGAACTTTATGGTTTTTTAATGTATTCTTTAGCAAACTCTAACCTGGCCGTTCTGTTCTTGAGGCTTACCAGCGGTTTGCGTCTTGCGGTGAACCCTCTAAGGTTATGCTGGTGTAGTCTTTGACACATCTGTGACAACATCCTGGAGAGTGTTCTTCGGTAATCCACTACAGTAGTCTTCTGTGGTCAACTAGGGTCTCATTTCACGACAGTTGCAGTATGCGATCTGCGTGATGCGATCCATTTTGGACTTTTTGGAGTGTTTCATGTAGAAATCGCAATTGCAAGCCACAAACGCATGTCGCAAAGCGCATTCATGATAGGTAATCAGTGAATCGCCAATCATTCCAATCCCCCTGCCTCGTTTTGGTTCACATCGAACTGTCAATTATTCGTGTTCCTATGGACTATAGGCTACTTTACTTTAACTGTAAGATATTCAAAATAGTCTTAATAATGAGAATTATGTTGAAATTTATCATTTCTGGCTTTAATTCAATGTTAATTATGAAAATAAATCATATTAAAATTATATTAATGGCCAAAGCACAATTCACATTTTCTCTTCAGGAAAAAGGTAATTTGATAGCCTAATTAGGCTGTGAATAAACTGCATCATCTGCTGAACGATGACCATTAAAGCCACATGGCAACATTGTAGTGGGGGAGTGGTCGGGGGTGGGGTTAGCCAGCTACTGTTCACACCCATTAAGTTTGCGCAGTCAAATGTTCAGCGTTATAGCAACTCTTACACAGTAGCCTACATACGGTTCTTATTGGACTCGTAGGTACTCTGTTAGAGGTGAATTAACACTGGATATTTTACTGTGTGTGTTCTTGCTTCTTAAAAATGTACCAAACAGTTGATTTTTTTTATATAGTGGACCGATTTATTCAGATTTTTCAGGCTCATGATGGCTTGCTTTACTGCAATTGACACTTCTTTGGTACTCACGTTGAGAAACAACAACGACAAATGTCCGAATGTAAATGCCAGACCTAGAATCAGACATTTTGTTAGCTTTCTTATGCATGATATTGTGATGCAAAGACACATAGCGGGCCAGCATACAGCTGCGCAGCCAATGGATGTAAATAACCTCAAATTAGAGCTGATAGTCTGAGCCAAAACAAAACATTTTCATAACTGTCCAAATGCATACGGACTGCGCTGTAGGATATGAAAAGTTATCATCTAACAAATTATCTTGAAAGTTCTCTAGGAGTCAATCTAGAAATTCTGTATTCTTAATATATAGCCATTTCTATGTTCATTTTCTGTGATGCTAATTAATTTAAATAAACACTATTCAGAGCACATGGCAATGATTCAGATATTTTCACTAATATTTCTATCTGGAACCTTGCCCAAAAACATGTATGATATCCATTTATTTAGCACTGTGGAGAAATCACAGATGAAAGAGGAGAGAGCTTTATCAGCACAGGCATGCTGTGACTGCTTCATGTTTAATTCCCAGTTCCAGTGCCAAATCAAGATCACTGGTCTGACTCGCAGATCCACCTGAGGGGCTGGGATTGTTGTTCAGTGAATAATTACAAAGTATGATATTTAACATAATACATTGGACACACCTTAGATGAAAAATCGTCTTTTGTATTAGAATGACCTCTGCCTATACATTTGTGTTTATGTAAAGTATGTGTTGTGAGCACAAGTACAAGAGTATCCGTGTGGGAGTGTGTGAGATTGTGTTTATATTTTGACGTGTATGTGAGTGCGTTTGTGTGTCGGCATGTATGTTTGGGTGAGTGGTGTTATTTGCAATGATGGTGAGCCAGTCTCTTACTCCCTCCTCCCATTGTTTCTTTCCCCCTGTAATGAGTCTACACCTCACCCATTAACTGATTAACGTCCCTCACATCTATCTCATAACCTCACCCACTAAGCTCACATCCATCCCTCACACTCATTAGCCAACTCACATCTATCAAATTCACTCATTCATCCGTTTACCAGATAACGTCCCTCGCTCTCACTCACTCACTCACACCCATCTCTCACTACCCTCTCACGTACAAACCATCTGTCTTAGCTCAAAATAGTTTCCACATTAGTTGGCATGATGAGCTCTGCAGTATACAATATATTGAACAAATGCTAGACGGGCTGTTAAACCTTGTGCACCCGACGTATAAAAAAGACTAATTAAACTCAGCAAAGATTATATTCGCTCTTTCTTCATAAAGCATTCATGGGCATCACAAGAGTAATTACATAGAGCATTATGAATGCTTTATGTGCTCAATATTATGTCATGATGCTGTTATGTCATGCAATACAGATAATATTCTTGAATACACATTGACTTCTTCAGAATGCATTCGTTACAAGCATATAAAACAATATGTGAGCATGCGTTATGTCACCACCTGGGATAGACCTGATCTGAAGATTCATAGACTAAAGAATACTCTACACATGCATTTATAATACGTCCATGCGCACTCCAAAAAAGCTTACATAATAGTTACATTAAGAGTTTTTTAATTCGTTTTTTTAATAGTTATAAAATGGCACATTCCCAGGACTACAAATTTTTTTTACTGTGAATTAAATAACTATTCATAATCAGTACCACTGTGTCTCACAAATATGTTGCAGCTCTGGCTTCCTTGCAGGTGGAGTCAGAGCTGAGTCAGGTCCAGTCAATGCAAGAGTTTTTCAGCTGTGTTTGCTATTCTGCACCAGCATATGCTGGTGTAGTGTGTAATACAAGTTGGACTCTTTTATTGACTCAGTCATTGTCGATGTCCTGAGTAGCCCAAAAGCATCAGAGCGACCCAAAGCAAAGTCCGTGTCCTTGATGACAGTGTGTGAAACAAAGCTCTCCACAATGGCCTGCTAACTGCAAAATAATATAGAGCTGATTTATCATTAGTGAAGCAATTTGATTGCAGGTGCGGTCGACTGTATAGAAATGGTGTCAATTAAAATTTTGTGGAGACTTATTTGCCTACAATTCAAATTAGCTTGACTGAGTACATTGTATACTGCACGTTTTGTGAGAGCATGCACTTACCAATTTACCATGGCATGACGGAGAAATTATGCGCCCGCAATGGCGATGCTTCAACATTTGGATTAAATGGAATCTGATACATCCCGGCTGGGGGCCTTTCTGTGTGGAGTTTGCATGTTCTCCCCGTGTCCGCGTGGGTTTCCTCCGGGTACTCCGGTTTCCTCCCACAGTCCAAAGACATGCAGGTTAGGCTAGTTGGAGACTCTAAATTGCCCATAGGTATGAGTGTGTGAGTGAATGGTGTGTGTGTGCCCTGTGAGGGATTGGCGGCCTGTCCAAGGTGTATTCCTGCCTCTCGCCCAATGCATGCTGGGATAGGCTCCAGCACCCCCCCTGTGACCCTGACCAGGAATAAGCGGGTTAGATAATGGATGGATGGATGGATGGATGGAATCTGATACAGATACATAGGGCCTGGTCATTTTAAACTTTTATAACGAAAGAGAGAGATAAATGTGAATTATTCCATTTCATCATCACAATCCGAGAACCGAGCAGCCAAGGGAAGTGGTGCGGTTGGTAAACATTGCACTGTTTGGATACAATTTATTAGTACCTTATGTTAACCTTACTCATTATAAAAAAAGTTGTCATTGAGTTCAATTACAATGCATCCAGAAATGAAATGGTTTGTTTTAATATGCTGTTTATTCAAAAGAGAAAAGAATGTTGTATACATAGTAAACATTAGAATTTAATTAGAAAAAAAATCATGTCCCATGACTTGTGTAAAATCGTGGTAGTACTAATGTAAACCCCAGCAGCAATTGGTGGTGCAAAACAGTGACCTACACTCAACTGATTTAGTTACTTGATACACAGTATGAATGAATCCAATTCACCCACCACACTTTGATTGAATTACAATCTTATTTTGCAGGAGAAAAATATATGCAATGCTGTAACTACATATAGGAATTATAGTAACTGAATTTGTATTTCAATGATATTGCAAAGCTTGTTCAAGGCACATTGATTAAATTATTCATTAACCCTATAAAAACAATTGGTTCCATGCTTGCTCCATGCTTGCTGAATTAATAGCTTAAGTAGTCACTATTTATATTCTTATTGGGGATTATTAAAAAAATGCGTAATACAGTATTTTTATGTATATATTTTAAATTAATTTATTCCAAAATTATTATCCTTTTATTGTATCCCACATTTTCACTTGCTGAAAATGTATTAACTCGTTCAGCATTAAACTTTGAATATACAGACTAAATGATATACAGGTTGTGTCTAAAAACGTTAGCAACTTTTATTTTGACAGGAAAAGTTGGCTCAAGTTGTATTATTGTGGTTTGTTAATGAAAAAAATAAAAGAAATCTACTTTATGGCAGATAAAGCCCAGCTCATGCTATTCTGGTTCATTCCCCCATCCCAAAGTATATCGTTGAGTCCTCACACACTTCAATACGTCCCACTGGAATGAGCCAGGGTTCAGGGTTGTGCCATGTAAGTAGTTTGCAAGAGAGCTTGCAACTGCTCTTAATGGGCCTTTTTCTGGGCTCTATCTGGCCGGTGCGTGGCGTGTGGCGAGCCGTCGCACTGGCAAAGTGGCAATTTCGTCATGGATTTTCACACGCCTGAGCCGAAGTAGGGGGGAGAGCCGCCGTGTGGGGTGTGTCAGTCCAGATTGCAGGAGCGCAGTACAATTTTGGTGGACCTGCTTGCGATTTTGCGGTGAGATTAGACTACGGTTGGCCTGCGCCGCCTGCCTGCTCAAACCAAGCTTATGATGTAAATCGCAGCCGAGCGTATGGCGAGTTGCTCATTTCGGGCCTTTCCCAAGCAATGCATGCATGACCATCATAACCTATTCAAAAACCAATCAACGGTTTTTGTGGATCACATGCTGTCCAATTTGACTTTAAAGGTTGTATCAGCGATTTTGGGTGGAAACATAAATGATCACATTCATCTGATTTTTCCTCACGATCCGCTAGCTGCCCGCCCCATAAGCAGGCCGTCAAAAAACCGCGTCTCTGTAGGCAGCCTATGCTCCGAGATCGTACACAAAAACAATGGTACTACCAACCACTCAAAACCAAAATAAACAGTATTCCAACCAATCACAATGATCTGCACAAACGCTAATACTCTTATCTCGCTGAAATCTTGACGGATTTACAAACGGTTTGGTTTCTTACAAACGTTATTAACGTGGTTATAATTCTGGATGCTTGAACACTATTTTTTAAAACATAACATAATTATTCATAAGTATGTTTGTTTGGGATTTCGCTTCAGAAGTGACGTCACGTTTGTGCAGATCATTGTGATTGGTTGGAATACTGTTTATTTTGGTTTTGAGTAGTTGGTAGTACCATTGTTTTTGTGTACGATCTCGGAGCATAGGCTGCCTACAGAGACGCGGTTTTTTGACGGCCTGCTTATGGGGCGGGCAGCTAGCGGATCGTGAGGAAAAATCAGATGAATGTGATCATTTATGTTTCCACCCAAAATCGCTGATACAACCTTTAATATAAATCCCCCAAGCAGGAAGAATACAGACTTTGCATTTATTGTACATTGTCTTTTTTCTTTATGTTAGGCTGATTCCTGTATTTATTTCTGTTTTTAAATTGTTTATGGCTGTTTTTATACTGCACCGTGGTACTGGGGGTACATTCTTCCGTTCTTTTTCTTACACCTGTCAGTAATGAGAAGAACGACAAACTTGGCGCATTCACTGGCATTGCACGTACATTGATGTCTGCGCTAGCTAGTTCCTATATGGCAAACGAAGGAGGTGTGTTGACTAACGCATCAAAAGTGATGCTCGTATGGACAATCAAAATTTTTTTGCTCAAATTACATCTTACCGTGTGTCTCATATCTCGGATCAATGTTTCAGTGTCAGTGGGCAGCGTATGGAATTGATATAATCAATCTGTTGGAGCGAGCGCGTCACTCGCTTCTTTTGGTTCCGTCGACTTCTGTGGGTCAGCTGTGTAATGTTGTGATTAACTTACATAGTTAAACGTCAGACAAATTATCGCTGCGCTATATTTGTTATTCACCCTTCCCCTCGACAGTGAATATCATCCATTCCTGGTACGTCCAACTTGTATACGGATATGGCTAATGTGTACGGGAATAAAAAGTTGTATGACAATAAATTCACCCTTATAAATGATCTATTCCTGTATGTGGCTGTAGGTTCAGTGCTGCAGAAAGCAGCTCTACACAGTGCTCTACACTCTACACAGAGTCTGTAATAAGACTGCTTTGTACACAGTGCATTCTGCTAATTGCAAATGGCTGTAAACTGATAAGACCTCATGGCGATACACCTCAGGGTTGGTTATCATCTAAACAGGCGCAATGCGTCCAACCCAATGGAATCCGTGAGAGCATTCGTTTCTATTGAATGCATGGCATACTTATATCAGTTGCACATGTTGAAAGGTCAAGGGAATGAATTTGGCAGCTTTAGACTGTGTACTGTAATCTACTCCAGAGTCTGCTGAGAGAGTCTGTGACAGAGGTTTTCCTGGCAGTTTTTTTTTTGTTGCATGTTACATTAACTTTGTGCTACAACAAGCTGCTCCTGAATGCCTCTGATTTTCTAATGACCGCAAATGTTTTGCTGTATCCCTCAGTGTTTCCCTTGCATGCATTCATCCCAGCTTGTTAGAAATTAGTGATAAGTGCAACACTGTGCAGACAGTCACAAACTAAATATGAAACAGAGGAGTATTGATTACTTCTATTTCAAATGAATTACATGCCATCATGTGTGCGCGAAGACCCTATATATTCTGGCCTGTCATCTGTGGACAAGATGATATTGCCTATCTTAGGGAAGCACTGGGACGCCTAGCGCTTCTGGTACATGTCTAGCCATTATTTTTGGCTGGAAATCTCCCGAGTGGAACATTCCTTTCATTTCTCACATTACAGTTTAAAAGCTTCCTTCTGGGCACGGACAGAGAGAAAACATGCTCATGTTTTAATTCTAGTTTACATGAGGCGTAAGAGGATAACAAGCAAAAGGAATTTTTTGGACTCGGACCATCCACATAAAATGAAGGTCAGTGACTGCTTGAGGTAAATATAAAATTGCAGCAGGTAAATTAAGCTGGATATACTACTGGAGCAGTGCCAGGTGGTTTGATTACATGCTGGCTTGATGAGATAAAATGATTTAGAATTTAACCCTAAAGTGTTCATGTAAATCACATAAAGGGACTATCAGGCTGGGATGGCCAATGTTCGGCGTTTGTGTGTGCGGTGCACCTGTGTAACTCCTCCCCGTATGCGGCATACTCAACTCAACAAGGTTGCCTCTCCACCTGTTTAAAATCTGTGTAGACAAACACTTTGTCTCTGCCACTTCACAGAAACCATGGAACAACCTGGGGTTGAAGAGCTGCTCATTCATTGTCAGAGATAATAATTACTTCCAGGGCATAAAAATACAGCCTTTATATCTGGGTTGTGAAATTCTACATGCAGGACTTTGCTTTAAATCCAACCATTTGCTGGTTTAGAAAGGGGTGTCACGTTATTCATATCCATGCTGTCCTGGGAGACCCTGCCAATCAACCCAACGGTGCTCCACCCAGGAACGCAACCCAAAAGTACAATCCAACAATTTGAATTTGCAGAAGTCTTTGTTGGACTCATCTTTGATTTACAGTGTTCATTATCAGTCTTTTCTTAAGCTGTCAAGGCCTACGCGCGTGGCCTTCTTACGTGAATCTCGGAACAAATCCCAGATTATCAACAAAAAATAAATAAATCAGTTCAGCTCTGGTTACCATGTTCTATAGTACACAAGTTATAGTTTTATAGAAAGGTTATTTTTTGGCAGGCTGGATTATATAGCAAAGAGAATTGTTTATAAGATCCTGAGCCTACCAATTCATTTCACAAGGTATGAAAAATCCAAAGCAAATAGTCAAAGTACTGTGAGAGTGTTCACATATAGCAGGCAGCGACTATAAAATATGAGCCAGCCTCCCGAAGAGAAACCAGCTGAGTCGTGTCTCAGGTTTTGTGTCAGTAACAAACACTAATATTGTGAATGGGACACTATGTCTGTGGATTCTCTCATCAGTGAAAGAAAGCAGTCTGAACCTGAACCCTCTGCCTGCTGTGTTTGGTAAACATGCCTTTGTTCGCATACCAAATTTCAGGACCTCTCCCCTCTCCTGCACTGTGTATCCTCTCATGCGCACACAAACATGACCATGTAAGGACAACACAGGAAAAATTACAAATAATTTAATGAATTAAATAGGATTAACCCTTTCATGCAGACCCCCTAGTGGCCTTGCTGCCGGTGCCATGAGGTTGCTCAACTGAGACGTTCATTGCTCCTGCAACCCAACTATGAGTGGAAACAACAAACTCTGTGTTTTTGCTTTGTTAGTACACGATTTGTGACAACGATGCCGAACACGGAGTTTCTAAGTACCACAATTGTCACGTAGCTCGTCCATTTAACAAGCAACCCCCACTCAGTCTCACCTACAACTATACCTACCCATGCGTGACACAGTAGACGATAGCGTCTATGTGAGTTCATAAAAATATTTTTTTACCACAAAAAAATCGTCTTCCATCATAGCAACAAGATAAACCAACAATAGAGCAAACTTATGCCAATACAGTGTTGAAAAACGCTGCATACTCAATAGAAAAATAAACAAGTGAAATTCCTGTGTAATCATACCATGCCATTCTACTATCAATATCTGCTACTAAGTATGAAATAATTATACAATCCTACCATTGGTTTTACGCATAGAGATGTCCCTTTCAAGTTTCAGTGGTCATTTATTGTCTTGGACAATTCGTTTGAGCAATACAGACCCCTTTATAACGCAAGTACACTATCTGAAACGTCTATGCGTAAAACCCCGCCACCATTTCATCACTTAAAAGAGGCAAGAGAGGTATACCTAACCATTTCATCACTTAAAAGAGGTACATTTTCATTGTGTGGGGGTCTTTAATAAAATTTAATTGGTCAGACAGCTAGTGCTGTCCATGACATGCAATCACGATGGGGCTATAGTGGGCACACGGTCAGCAAAATTTGATTGGAAAACCGTTGCCTTGTCTGACAAATCTCAATTTATGCTGCGACATGCAGATGTTAGGGTCACATTTTGGTGTAAGCAGCACAGATTCATGGATGCTCTGTGTCAATGGTGCAGGCTGGTGTTGGTGGTGTCGTGGTGTGGGGAATGTTTTCTTGGCACAAATTAGGCCTTTAATACCAATATCATTTGAATTCCTCAGCATACCGAAGCATTGTTTCTGACCATTTGCATCCCTCTATGGCCACAGTCTTCCCTTTTTCAAATGGATACTTCCAGAAGGATAAGGCGCCATGTCGCAAAGCATGCATCATCTCAAGCTGGTTCCATGAACATGACACCAACTTCAGTTTACTCCAATGGCCTGCACAGTCCCCAGATCTCAATTCAATAGAGCAACTTTGGGATGAGGTGGAACGGGAGGTTCCCAGCATGAATTTGCGGCCGAAAAATCAGCAGGAACTGCATGATGCCATTGAGTCAGTATAGACTAAACTTCCTAAGGAATGTTTCCAGCACCTTGTTGAATCCATGGTGTAAAGAATCCAGGCTCTTCAGGGTGCAAAAGGGGTTCATACCCGGTATTTGATAGGTGTACCTAATAAAGTGTCACTGAGTGTATATATTCTGAGCATGGGCTAAACTGAAAGCTGCATTGTCCTAGCCATCTCTACCGCTAAAAGATTGAGCGCTACCTGTATGTGACATGGCAGACTGACAGTGATAACAGATTATTCCATTGTTGTCAGATTGCGACAGGGTGCGCGCAGGCTGGTACGGGGGTGATAAACGGGTCTATATTCGGCGTTAATGTGCATTTGTCTGCATCTCTTACAGGTAATGGACTGGATTGAGAACCACGGGGAGGCCTTTCTCAGCAAACACACCGGCGTGGGGAAGTCCCTGCATCGGGCGCGAGCGCTGCAAAAACGTCACGACGACTTCGAAGAGGTGGCTCAGGTGAGACCCACAGTCTCACATGAAAGGTCATCACGGTGATTTACAGTAGCACAGGCTATTTTATTTAGCCCTTTTCCACGTTGGTTGTAAGGCATTCGATTTCTGCATCTCAATACAGGAAAAAAAGCTATTTGTGCAGCTCTGAATTATCCCTGCTCATTTCTGGCTCTCAAGATGCGAGTTTTTGGTTTTAATACTGCCATGTACAGCTGCATGTGTGGAAAAAAGAGGGGATTTTAGTTTAGTCATACTGCATAGCTCCATTTTAAAGCAGCACATAGTTTTTCAGTGTTTCTATAAATGTTCAATGCAATGCAGACACAACATCTCAAACCGTGTGGCTTAAATACCTTTCATGTTTGCACCTCCAGCGGTGAACGCAATAAAACTGGCAGATCTTTAAAGGGCCCCTAAGACTGTTCTGTGAAAAATCCTCCTTAGTTTCCCTCGCACGTGTTATATACTAATTATATCTAACAGGAGTATTACAGTGAGCAAACACACCAACGATGATTTGATGAATCTCAGGGATACCATAAAGGTGGATGTGCCAAACAAACGCCGTGTTCACGGGTCATATGTTTTGTATGTCCAACAAACTACTGTATATCTCATGTTTTTTTTAAAAATTTTCACAGAACCTATAGGGGTGTTTTGTAATGGGTCAATGTATCCATGATGCATATCAGTGTAAGAGAGCAAATTTAGGATCAATTTAGCCTTTTAGCTAATGTATGAGGTTGGGATATGGACAGGGGAATCTGGTCCTGGATCAGCACTCTGAGTGCTTTGTGAATA
Source organism: Synaphobranchus kaupii (assembly GCA_029718625.1). Taxonomy (NCBI): domain Eukaryota; kingdom Metazoa; phylum Chordata; class Actinopteri; order Anguilliformes; family Synaphobranchidae; genus Synaphobranchus; species Synaphobranchus kaupii. Next base: position 57,480,253 of record CM056383.1, on the reverse strand, counting down.
CAGGCCTTTGAGTTTTTTAGTAGCCTTGTTAAAGCTGCAATTCATTTGGAACAGATGCTTTTATACCAAAAGGAAAGTATGGCTCCACCATCTATATCTGTATCTATATCTATTGGAACTGTAAGAGACCAGCTTTCTTCATTCAGACAGTGCCTTTGTTGTAGGTAATCTGTATGGAAACATTTACATAGCACAGTATATCCTCCCTTTGACAAAAACATGTTGCAGTGAAAATATTGTCAAAAGAATTTTATTTTATTTTTATTGGATATTTCTTGTCGTGTAGTTTTCAGCATAGTAGAATTTATGGTTCTTGAGATTAAGACTCAGAGACTCAGACTCAGAAAACCCATGAAAAAAAACAATATTTCTATCCAAACATGGAAAATATGTTAATACTTTTGTACAAAACATGTGAGTGTTGTGGCATAAGGCAGGGTTAATGTTCTGTTACAGTAATGGAATATACTGCAATATATTATTAATGATGATAAAAAATAAGTATATTTTCACAGCTGTGCATTAAAAACATATTTCTACATTAGAAATTGGCATAATTAATGTATTTTCCAATACATTGCAGTGTTGCTTGTGAATATTGGTCATACATATTATATTTTATTTCTATGTATTTTCAGTAGATTATATTTCTGTAAGGGTTACCACCATTGCTCACGACTGTGGTTTAATGATTAAGTTCTGTGAAATCCCTACATTACAGCTGAGTTTTTTTTACCACTCCGTCACAGTTGACAACTCAACTCTACTAGGCCGACAGTTGAAAGTGTGTTTGTTGTGGTATCAGGAAATAGTTATGCATATATTTTCATCTACCTGACATAAACCCATATGTATTAAAGCCATCCTCCATGCAAGTGTATTTCAGAAGATTCCTATTATAGGAACACTGGATAAAATTGTTTCTGTTGTCAAAATAAAGTTTCATGAGAAGATAAACAGATAATCTAAAAAGCAAATGCCAGGCCATCCACAATTCAAGTCTAATAAGTCTCTGGTAGTCTTTTCACCATTAGTTTATTCTGTGTTTTCAATGCCATTTGTGTGATACAGCTATTCAGCTATTGAGGATCTTTGGATACGCATTGTAAATTAAATTAAATTATGTGTGTGGTTCTGTACCAAAGTAAAAACCCAGGAAAAGAGTTGAAAGGACCAAGCATTCATAAGTTATTAACTTCATATGTGCTTAAAATGAAAAACTACAGTTTACCATGCAACCACAGTTTGTCTGTGTCATTTCCAAACAGTTATTGCCCTATACTAGAATGAACTGCCAGAATACATTTACTGAATCATCAGTTCAATTGCATTTCAAATAAATATTCATGATATATGATTTTTGTGGTAAATCGGTCAATTTACTACAATAATTATTCTTTACAATTTTCAATGATGGCATCATTCATTAATATTCATTGTTTATAACTTTGCAACCTTGCATGCCAATGACTAAAATTGAAGATGAGAAAGGGTGATAATTCTTGTGGCATGCACATACAGAGGAAAGACACCACCAAGATGCGCTGAAGTATACATATAAATGATCACCTGGTGATTCAATTCAACAATCCCACAAGCTACTCATATGCTGCTCAGCTCTTGATTCTGTATAGCTATTTTTCCCGCGCATGCTTAGCCAACGCAGACATGCAGCCAAGACGTGTATTGACAGAGTGATTATGAACCGGCAGGATTGGTTATCTATTTTTGAAATCGCTGATTGGACCAGGCTAAGCAAATGTACAAGACGAACACTATACCCATTTCCAGCTCAATGTTGAGCCTGGTTGGATTAAATTGTGGGCCGTCGTTGCCACATAGTGAAGGTCCCTGTCAGGTGGCAGGTCCGTATGGAGTTGCCTAGTGTGTTCCAAGCATGTTGGGTTTCAGTCCCCTGTGATGAATGCTGTTTTACTGACTTGCGGTGTTCGGTGAACACTGTTAGTCTCTGTCATTACATTACATTGCAATCACTTAGCAGAAACTCTTACAGAATGACTTTGAGAAGTGGAGAACATAAGTGATAGTCTCAGGAATACAGGAGTGTATCACCATGAAGGCACAGGAGGCTCATATATAATCAATTAGTATAATGCTAACCTAACAAACCGACCGTTTGTATTGTAACACAAGTAAATACCACTTTGACGGAGAACTTATCTTTACAAATATAGACTAAACCAGCGGCGCGATTGCCTTGGAAATGAGACTGTCATCTCTGTCAGTGGCTACGTTTACATGCACACCAAAACCCCGATTATTGGGAGTAATCCGTTTATGCGAGTATTAGATTATTGCGTACACATGGATATAAGTAATGAGATTACTCCAGTGGCCGCGTTTACATAGTGATTTTTATTAGGATTGATTAGCCCATTACTGCATTTTAATTTATCCTTATTTTTTGTAGTTGCAGTAGGACTATATTTCAGTTTACTTTGCGTGTAACTTGGAGCCTATTGGAGAACCGAATACCGTCCTACTGTCAATAATATATGAAAAATATCACATGATATTTTGGTCACTTATTGAAGATGACGTCATCGTCACGGCTACTTGCACTTAAAATCCATTTTCACTGAGCAAAAAAGTGCTTTTTCTTTTGTCTTTTGGTACTAAATTGGAACACTGCAATTAAAAATTTTCACACTGCACTCAGGCGGTATGATTCACATGAGAAAATGCGCACGTTATTCTGCAAATCCATGCCGCATTTTCATGCCGCGACGGTGCGAAAACAACTTTAAGGTCGGAGTATCAGCGCGCATGTAAACTCACCCAGTGCCGAGGCTACCTTTCAAATCATTAGTTTCTATCACTGCTGAGATTATCCTGCAAACCGCTCGTGTCTATTATCAATATTGCCTTGCAAGCCGCTTGTTCATTTCTGTAAGTGCGTGAGTTTAGCTCTCCTGGATTTGGGCAGTTGGTCCTGCGCAGGTGGCTGTTCTGCTGGTGTGTGCTGGCATTCCTCTCAAAGGGTTTAACAGAAGTGTTTGTCAAACGGATCCCGTGCTGGAACAGGGGAAGCGAGTACGGTTGTGCGGTGTTGCGGCGTGCGATGACCTGGCTTTCTCTTCCCTTTGTTTGGGTCGGATCAGAACACGTACACCAACGCCGATAAGCTCCTGGAGGCGGCAGAGCAGCTGGCCCAGACCGGGGAGTGCGACCCGGAAGAGATCTACAAGGCGGCCCGACACCTGGAGGTGCGGATCCAGGACTTTGTTCGCCGGGTGGAGCAGAGGAAGCTGCTGCTGGATATGTCCGTCTCCTTTCACACCCACGCCAAAGAGGTAAGTGCCTCCGACATTAGCCTCCCGTGTCAGGGGGGGAGAGAGTGCGTAGAGGCTGCCAGTCAAGGCGGGACGCTGATAGTCCCGCTTTCTCATCTCCGGGTCAGCTGATGTTCGGATCGGCCTTTGGAGCAAGGTCTTATGGGTTGTTTCGCATCAGCTGTCTGTCTGTGAGCTGAATCGGCGCTCCCGGCTGCAGTGCAGTCGTCCAAAGAGGATCACGCCGAGATTACTGTGGCACGCTGCGATTCTTCACTCTGGTTAGCGAGCCTTGATCCCTGCCAGATGCGATGAGTCATCATGTACGGGGGGAATACACGGGCGCTAAGAGCACTTCACGGACGTACGTGGCGCGGTTACGGCGGTCTCTGAAATGCAATTGAAAATAACACCTGGGGGCTGGTCTTGAAACGTTATCTGGAGGATACAAGTGTCATTTCTGCACCTCCAATGAGAACGTTGGAGCTTGAAGCTGATTCAAACTCGATTAAAAGTATTTGAAGTGCTCCCAAACAGCTTAGTTGGTGAAGGTGGGAACCACAAACATTGGGCATGGCCCTATACATTTGCAGGTTTGGGCCTGGGCCATAGTGTCATTTGCAGACTATGACACAGGTCTGCAGCATCGTCAGTCGATGATGCACTTCTCCTATGACCAGTAATAGCTATCTTCAGTGCTTTGTGTGTACTGCGGTAGTGGGAAGTGACTTGCCTGTAGAGTGCAGGGGTGCATATGCTTCAGCCCGTTGTCCATGTGCAATTGCGTGTAGAGCAGTGTTTCAAGAGGCACGATTGGGGAAACTAGAGGAAGAAAATGGTTTGCATAATTTGAAAATGAGCCCCTGGACTGCAAACATTATCTGAAGTGGAGTGAAAAATTGTTACTGAGGTGGAGTGAGGCGGTTTGTGTCTGAGGTGGAGTGACAAACAGATCCTTTCCAAAAAATTAGAATATCATGGAAAAAAAATGTTTTCCCCATAATTCCATTCAAAAAGTGAAACCTTCATAGATTATAGATTCATTACACACAAAGTGAAATATTTCTAGCCTTTATTTGTTTCATTTTTCATAATTTTGGCTTACAGCTCCAGAAAACCCCCAAAACAGTATTTCAAGAAATTAGAATAGTGTGTCGAAAATCAGCATTTACTTCAGTTATTTCAGAGAATGAGTGGAGTGGCTTGACTCGAGGAATCCGACAGTTGTACCCCATGTCCCGGATACGTCTGTACGTGGTGGTTTTTGAAGCACTGACTCCAGCCTCAGTCCACTCCCTCTGCATCTCCGCCAAATTTGGAATCGTCTTTGCTTGACAATCCGCTGGAGCCTACGGTCATCTCTTTTGCTTGTGCACCTTCTCCTGCCACATTTTTCCCTTCCACTAAACTTTCTATTGATATGCTTGGACACTGCACTCTGTGAACAGCCAGCCTCCTTAGCGATGACCTTTTGTGGCTTACCCATCTTCTGGAGGGTGTCAATGATGGTCTTCTGGCCAATTGTCAAGTCTGCAGTCTTCCCCATACTGAACCAAACTGAGATAAACTTTGCAGGTGTTTTGAGTAAATTAGATGATAGTGTGACACTCAGTCTAAAACATTCATTCTCTGAAATAACTGAAGTAAATGTTGATTTTCGACACACTATTCAAATTTCTTGAAATACTGTTTTGGGGGTTTTCTGGAGCTGTAAGCCAAAATTATGAAAAATGAAACAAATAAAGGCTAGAAATATTTCACTTTGTGTGTAATGAATCTATAATCTATGAAAGTTTCACTTTTTGAATGGAATTATGGAAAAAAAAAAAAACTTTTCCATGATATTCAAATTTTTTGGAAAGGATCTGTAGTTTGTTTCTGAGCTGGAGTGAGACAGTTTGTGTCTGCGGTGGAGTGAGACGGTTTGTGTCTGCGGTGGAGTGAGACGGTTTGTGTCTGCGGTGGAGTGAGACGGTTTGTGTCTGCGGTGGAGTGAGACGGTTTGTGTCTGCAGTGGAGTGAGACGGTTTGTGTCTGCGGTGGAGTGAGACGGTTTGTGTCTGAGGTGGATTGAGACAGTTTGTTTCTGAGGTAGAGTGAGACGGTTTGTGTCTGCGGTGGAGTGAGACAGTTTGTTTCTGAGGTGAAGTGAGACAGTTTGTTTCTGAGGTGGAGTGAGACAGCTTGTTTCTGAGGTGGAGTGAGACAGCTTGTTTCTGAGGTGGAGTGAGACAGTTTGTTTCTGAGGTGGAGTGAGACAGTTTGTTTCTGAGGTGGAGTGAGACAGTTTGTTTCTGAGGTGGAGTGAGACCGCTTGTTTCTGAGGTGGAGTGAGACAGCTTGTTTCTGAGGTGGAGTGAGACAGTTTGTTTCTGAGGTGGAGTGAGACAGCTTGTTTCTGAGGTGGAGTGAGACAGCTTGTTTATGAGGTGGAGTGAGACAGCTTGTTTCTGAGGTGGAGTGAGACAGCTTGTTTCTGAGGTGGAGTGAGACAGCTTGTTTCTGAGGTGGAGTGAGACAGCTTGTTTCTGAGGTGGAGTGAGACAGCTTGTTTCTGAGGTGGAGTGAGACAGCTTGTTTCTGAGGTGGAGTGAGACAGCTTGTTTTTGAGGTGGAGTGAGACAGCTTGTTTCTGAGGTGGAGTGAGACAGCTTGTTTCTGAGGTGGAGTGAGACAGCTTGTTTCTGAGGTGGAGTGAGACAGCTTGTTTCTGAGGTGGAGTGAGAGCTTGTTTCTGAGGTGGAGTGAGACAGCTTGTTTCTGAAGTGGAGTGAGACAGCTTGTTTCTGAGGTGGAGTGAGACAGCTTGTTTCTGAGGTGGAGTGAGACAGTTTGTTTCTGAGGTGGAGTGAGACAGCTTGTTTCTGAGGTGGAGTGAGACAGCTTGTTTCTGAGGTGGAGTGAGACCGCTTGTTTCTGAGGTGGAGTGAGACAGCTTGTTTCTGAGGTGGAGTGAGACAGCTTGTTTCTGAGGTGGAGTGAGACAGTTGGAGTGGATTGGAGGTGGATTGGAATGTTTTCCGTATTCATTTGTTCCCTTCAGTGGAGTAATGGAGATGCAGTTTCTGAGCTTGTCACATTGATCCACATTAAGGAACTGCAATGTGATTATCAGAGTGCACTACTCCAAAATGCATAAAAATGCTGGCCTGGTTATGGAAGGAGGTTAGTGCCAAGCTCACTGCATTTTTTTAAATACGGACAGTAAGCCCTGGCTCACATCAGGAGATTACATTAATCGTAGTGCTTGAGATTTTCCAGCCAGCATAATGTTCATGCACATGGAGTTATGGATTATTATCATTTGTTAAAAACTGCATTTTTACCTTTTTCCTCCAAATGAGATTAAATGGAAAAAAGCCAGCTGTGTTCTCGGATGAATGTGGGTTTTTGGTAACATCTCTGGTATGATATTTCTGGTGCTCCACAGAATCCTTTCAAAGAAAAATTCTAATCACAGTTTCTACCCTAGTATACACTATGCTGTATTTTTTAGTAGGGCTCTATGGTTTCTGTGATGTTGAGAATACAGATGGAATCACAGAGTCATTCAGTAATTAACAATCTTGTAATTAACAGAGAATCTGGCAAATATAGAAAATATGAAGTTTCAAGTTTGAAAAATTGAAGTCTAATTAGAAGGGTTGCATTGCATGAAACTGCGCGTTATGAGGTGCTGAAACACAAATGGTCATGACGCAATCCTCAGATGCGCCCTGAAATCTGCCTTCTACAAGCTGAGTTATAAAGCAGACGCTTTGGATAAAAGCGTCTGCTAAATGAATGTAATGTAATGTAATACAAAGCGAATGTCTGCTGCAAGGGCCTCAAAAAAAGCAATAGCTATCAGTCCCACAGTGTCAAAGACAACATTAAGATGATTAATTTGCAGCTATTATTTGTTGCATCACGGTCATTCAATTGTTTTTGAAAGCTGTAGCAGAGCTCTCTGACTTGCTGGAACTATGAATTACGATCATGCATTCAAAAGATAAAACTCTTAATGTGAGCCCCCCCCCCCCCCCCCCCACCCCCTCCCCCTTCTTCCATGTTTACACAGCTGCAGCCCCAATGCTCCATTTACCAGCTTTCCAGTTTAACATCATAGACATCAATGGCAAGGGGCTATATACTGTATGTCTTCTATGATAGTCAGGAAATCCGAATTGAAGGCAAAGGAAATGAGGAAAACCTTTTTAGAGGGCGATATGTAAGTTCTGATATGCATGCACAGTGGGGAGATGGCTCTAATTAAGTGAAACAAGCCAAACCCTTCAGTGTCCTGGCTCCTCCACATGTCCCCAACGAGAGGGAGGCTGATATCTCTGTCAGTTGCACTGTCAGGATAACAACATGAACTAACACCATTTAATGACGGCTGGATTTATACAGCTAAATAACAGGATTCATATGGTTTTCCCCCTTCATTAAGGTTTTTCATTGGCAACATTACTGCTGTTTTTTATGGTATTTTATTTTATTTTTTTACAGTGTAGGTATAGGCTACTTTTACGCTGAACAAGCTGGTGATTTACTATGACCGGTTTCACTGGATGGACTCTTTTAGTTTCTGCCGGGAGTTACAGATGTTTGTCATGACTGAAATGATTGTAACTATACTTACTAGCACTACTTGCACCGTTAGTGTCACATTTGCTTTGTTATACCCCTTTCACACACAAGACCCGGGAATGACACGGGATATTGAACACGGGTTCGACCCGCATTGACCCATTCACACCGCACTATGGTCCCGGGCAAGTCCCGGGTAAGTCCCCGCGTCGTCCCCATTCACACCAAGACCCGGGTCGGCAAGTTTACATCAGTATACATCACCTCTGAGCAGGGTTGTTGCCTTGTGACGCTACTAAAAGCGGACGTTTTAAAGTTTGTTTATACTGGAGATTCAAGACGTTATCGGACCATTATTGAAACGTATATTTCAAATAATGACTTTTAACAGAAAGGCTGTGAAACCATATGTCGCAAAACTATTTCCTTGAAATAAAGAATGACACAACCAAATTGATTTCTACATTTTTATTTCTATAGTATAACAGTTTTGTTATATAAACAAACTTGTTTTTGGGCTTAGTAAATCACATTACACGCGCTAGAGCAATCTCTTTGCATGGCTATCTTCCACTAACCCGCAAAAACGAAAAATCCACGTATCTTTCAATTTTAACACACGCTGTCCTCTTTGCACCTCATTAGTTGATCACCTCTGACAAAATTTTGAGGGTGGTAACAGTATTACATGTGATTATGAACATGCACACCTTCAGTAAGTCCATGCCATATGCACACGCTGCCAATCTGTTTACATTCTCTCACACCGCTGTTGACCAGCAGCGACACGAAAGCAACGCAATTTTCACTTTTTTTTTGATTTACCTAACATCTCAAGCTCGTCTAAGATAATCTTAATTCTTTTCACAAGTACACAATTAAATGTTTGTTACGTGGACAGTGCTGCAAAACAACTTTAATTAGAGAATGGATGACACATAGATAGACATTACACATACATGTATGTAACGATGTAAAATGATCGATAAGGTCAATGGTCAAAATGTTTCCCCATGTACAATTAATGATGTAAAGTACATACCAAACAAACACCGTAAACCTTTCCTACTCACCTTTCACAACCAAGATGAGAAGTATTTACAACATGCAATCCAGTTAATCCAATAGACTAGGTCACAGAAAATAAGATTACAAGATTTAACAGTTATATGTACAGTATGTGTGTACATTTCCCCTAGCTGTATTGGTGCTGTAAAATAGGTCAGAGATGCACTGTAGTGGGGATAGAAAATCTAAGACAAATGTTGTGAATGTTAATGAGATTGCAGCGATCTCGTATGTCGTTTTATTTCTTGCTCAGTTTAAGATGTTCGCATTTGTAATTCTGGATAACCTCTTGTATCTGAACGTGAACAATAAAAAACCATATAATGGAGGGAATAGCGGGCAGAACTCTCGCACGGTGACATTTGTAATCCGGAGCATGCTCAGATCAGACACAGGAGCAGTTACCATGGGAACCACGGACAAGGGAATGGCACTCTCCATGCGTGTTAACCATTGCAGCAATTCGCTGAATTCGCAGGAATTGTGTCTGTGTAAACAAGTTATTTTTGATTCTGCGATCAGCATTAATGTTTCCTTTGGGGGAGTCCTATTTGAAGAGCTTCCAGTGGTTTTCTGTATGATCTTTTGTGGTGATGTTCCTTCCAGTATGTGAGCAATGGAAATAAATAAATAAATAAATAGGTATTTGAAAGGACCCATTATATATATATATATATATATATATATAGCCTATATATATATATACTTGTAGCATCAGTGTCATTGGTTACACAGCCATTTCATTTTATATCTGCTGTGGCAATACTTGGAGTAATTTTATTCACAAAGATTACTCATTATAGGCTGACTTGCATAGCTATGACAGTGAATTTTAAAGGATGGAAGTGCTGATTTTGGGTTGCTATGGATACTAAAGGGACTGGCCTTAGTGTTCCAGACCCCTTCTCTCCAAATAGAGGCTGTAAATGTTTTGAACTGCATAATTACATCTCCGCTAATTAAGGGATGAGACTTAATTTAAAGCGTTTGGAGATAGAGTTTGTTGTGCCATTCTACTTGCCATGTATAAAATCTGAGTTATGAGGAACTGTCTGAAATGTGGAATTTATCAGGAGCCAGACTAGACCTGCTCTGTGTGGCATAATGCTTATGGAATTGAATAATTGATGAGCAATGGATGCAATCAGTCTTGTTGTATTTGGAAGAATCGTGTCTTTTAGTAACATGGCCATTGATGCCTTACAATACAACTACTTCACAATTATCAGCTACCAGGTATGCCCAATGTGAGCTGGGCGTGTGGGAAATGTCTGCCCATTTAAAAATGCAATTCAATGCAATCCTACAGTTTTTAATATCAATTTTGCTTCTTGGGCAACCACTTGCAACATGACCTTAAATAGAAAATAATTCTGTATCAAATAAAGAAAAATGTAGTTATTAGGGCGGAGTCCAAGCAGAGAAGATTCAGAAGACAGTTTATGGAAGTCATAAAGGGCCAAATGCAGTTATTTGCAATGAGTCGACAATCCGACTGCAGCTAAAAGCAAGGAAAATGGATACGAGAAGCTTATTTATAATGCCTAGACTTAAAAAAAAAAAACATGCGTACAAGGCATACATATTAGCCTGTCTTCTAATTGGCGACATCCCCACGTACGTGACTACATGTCCCATAATTCCAAGAAGCACGTAAAAGCTCACGCCGGCGCCGACACCCCTCCAAATATATCCTGGAACCCATGCTGCAGCCATGGAATCCCAGAAACAAACTTGCAACTGATAGATGGAACAAAACAAGGTTAAAAAAAACAACAAAAAATTCACATTTTTCTAATTTGCATAGTTCACCAGGGTGTGGTCGGGGGGTTTGGTTTGGCACACCTCTGCCAAACAACCAAAGCTGAATACAATGTGATTCAAAACAGGACCCGCCCAAAAATGGGGAACGCCACTCAAGGATACATTGTGCGAATTACACCCATTCATTGATATTTTGCGGGAATCCTTTGAAGGACAAAAAAATTGTTAGCATGGGAAGCTGATAACAAAGGTGCATATTTAAACTCCGCACATGGAGATTAGTAGCTGCAAAATCCCCATGCAAACCGAATAGAATACGCGTGGTTATTTTGTGCGACCTTCACAATACCTTTGGGTGTTCGTGTTCAAACTTCAAACCATACCTTTTGAGGGGTTTTTTTAAACAGTTTTTTTGTCTTTTTATATTCAGGTAGTAGGTCTTGCACTTGCTGAAATGTTTAAGACTGACGAGAGTGTTAAATATACATTTGGATGGATTTGAGGATTTCAGTTTTAATTTAGATGCATACAGTTCACTTGCGTGAAATGGCAGGCATATTTCAAATGGAAAGGAATCCTAAATGCGTTGACGCTAGTGACACTGCCAAAATGAAGATGAATAATGCTCACTAATCTGTTGCGGCACTATTGAATCAATTTTGAGGGACAAAGTCTAGTAGTTGTTGTGTCATCTTTAGCCTGAAGGCGATTGTTTGAGATCACATTGACTGATGACTGTGAGGGCCCCATTTTCACAGTTAAGGCACAATTGTCAAACTAGCAGTGATTCAAGCCAATGGCAAGTAATGGCACATCTCAATTTTAGTCATTTTTTGACTTGAGCTATTAATGACGCAAGAGTGCAGCTGCAAACGAGGCTGGTTTAACAAGAATGCATTACCTGTGGGTGTGGTGGGGGGTTTGGATTCATTATGGCCAGATGTAAAAATGAAAAAAATAAGGTATGCTTTTTTCCCTTTAATTTTCAGTGTGTTAATGCCCAATTATGCCTGATAATCAAGCTCTAATGCAAAAAATATCTAAGTACTAGTAAACAATTGTACATATCCTAGAACTTTTTACTAAAGAAAAGCAAGTTTAATTAAAGTGTTCAATATAAAGGTCTCAAAGAGGTGACCTGTATATATGCCATATATGCAAAGGAAGACATTTATATGAGCCCTTTATATTATAAAGAGAACAAGAACAGTACAGCGTTTTAGTAGCACCCAAGGTACCTGACACAGTTGTAAACACATAAAACAGTAGAGTAGAGGAAACACATTTTGACCATTGCAGAATTCTCAGCAAGGAGGGCGGAATGGGATTTGCCCGAAGAAGACCTGCAACGGTTGAAATAAAATTTCTGCTATCTGTTTTATGTGCACATGTGTTTATATGCACATTTGAGCATGCCGGTGTGTACTCCTGTTACGTATCTAAAGACTAGGCGCTAGAAATGAACTCCACACCATATTAAAAACAAAGAGTTCACAAACAAAACCAAAGATGGCGAGTCACTGGAAAGGAGATGTGTGTTCTGAAAGCAGATGTACGAAAGCAGGTCTAATAAGATCCCGATTACAGCTGGTTTAAATATAGCGAATTTAAACGAAGGATTACGGCAACAAAATGAGCGTAGCCGGTTAACAGTAATGTAACTGACAATTCTCGTTAAAGGATTCTGATTCTTTAAATGTGTATATATTTGACATCCTTTCACAGTTACAGTAGGATCATTTAAGTGTGGAATGACCTTCATTCCCAATGCTTTCATATCTTAGAGGTTCTGCTGCACATATTTATGTAACAAACGCATATATTATACAATTTGGCGGATGTCATCCCTCACTTAAAATCCACACAGCAGTCTTGTGTTGCTGCTTGTCTGCCTCATAGCTTCAACCTTCATATGTGCACATTGGTAATGGCAAGTAGTGTTTTTGTTGGCCTGGGTGGGTAAAAATGCACACATTATTAGACACTGAACTTGCACAGCTGCTAGTCTTTTTATTTACACATTCCTTGTTGGGCCACCCCAGCCTATGTTGGCAAAAGTTCCTTTATTGCAGACCGCAAAGTTAAACCGTATTCCTTTTGGGCCTTTTGGTTCCTCTGAGTTGTTTGCTCTACAGATGTCACCAAATTCGGGCCCTGAGTCTTGTTAAATTAGCTCATGTATAGCTGAAAGATCATAGGTTCAGAATAAACTAGCTGGAACAGACATTGCTGTTTTTTTTGCGTTGTTTTGTTGTGTGTGGTCATTCTATCGCACGGATGTTGCGTAAAGCACATTGTTGACATTGAGTAATGCGCTGTAATGCCGCGTCGTGTGATATTCTGTCTAACAGTATCGTGCGTAACGGGCCTGTGTAACGTGACATTCGGTAAGACTGGTGACGTGCTCTTTTTCTTGCAGCTGTGGACCTGGATGGAAGATCTTCAGAAGGAGCTGATGGAGGAGGTGTGCTCAGACTCTGTGGACTCCGTGCAGGAGCTCATTAAACAGTTCCAGCAACAACAGACGGCCACTTTGGAGGCCACCCTTAATGTCATCAAAGAGGGTGAAGACCTGATCCAGCAGCTGAGGTGATTCACATCCGTTTACACGTGCTATACCCCAACTGAAGTGACTCCCGTTTCTCTGTACGCAGGGAATAAGTGTCAGCGTGATATTGAGTATAGAGTTCCCTTATTGTTCTCCCGAAGCGGAATTTGCCTGTGTCAATATTTGCAAAAGTCACACAGCAAAATTCCTAGTGTCAAATGACTCCAAGGGGTCGATTTACTGCGATTCCAAATAAGGGGTGTTATTTTGCGTGTGCAACCAGAGTATTTGCACGTGTTATCATTGTGATCGACAAAGAGGCATTATATAAATGACTCTTTTTTGCATGTTTGCAATGTATTGGCTACTGTTACACTAAACAAGCTGGCGGTTTACTACAAACCGTTTCACTGGATGTCTCTGAGTTTCTGCCAGGAGTAAGATGTTTGTCAGGATTGAAATGATCGTAGCTATTCTTATACTATACCACTTTAACTTTTATACTATATACTTCCTTTAGTGTCACATAAAATCACTTTTCCATCTGATGATGTGTTTTATTTTGATTAAGTTTGTATTTGCTTTGTTATTCATTGTTTGTTATAGACGTTATATCGCTTGCTTGATTCAAATACAAGTTAATCTTCTATTCTGTAACACGATTTGTTACATGATTGAAAATGTGTTTGTTCTTACTGTTCATGATGTATGCATCCACAAATTTTCTTTTTGTGTATTTTGAGCGTTAGCTAGAATCGGCCAATTACTTAGCCTCCATTGTTACGCAATCATTCAGAACGTTCAGTTATGGATATTCCAAACACATTCCTTGCCTACGTGTCTTGCTACAATGATAGCCGCCATCTTATCGATTGTGTGCCTTTTAATACCTGCAGGCTGCTTCCCATTCATGCTGAAATGCACATGCAATTACCTTTCCCAAAATTGCTTTCAGGCTTAGTAAATCTCATTACACGTGCAAATACAAATAGTAATCTATTTGCATGACCTCCTCCCACTATTTTGTGAAATAACATAGGGGCACCCATTTTTGCATATTCATTCAAGCTAATCCGCAAAAATTTAAAAAAATAACATGCATCTTTCAATTGTAACACGCGCAGTCCTCTTTGCACCTCCTTATTTGATCACGATTTTTTGCGGGTGTTAAAAGTTTTACACACGAGTTTTCTCATGGAAACCTTTAGTAAATCGACCCCTAACAGTATTAAATCAACTTAAGCAGTGTTTATATTGAGCCAAATAGAGACAGTATGTACTGACACAGTTACATTTTACTGTCCACAATTACTGCAGTGTTTATGTATGCGGATCATACGGCTTGCTAACTTGTTAGACCATTGTTGTGAAGTCATACGTCACCCTGTTGAATGATTAACTCTTAAATTAATTACTTTTAATGTTAGGGGTGTGTCTCAGCGAGATTACGGTGGAGAACTGCTCTCCCTTCCCTATGTCTCTTCATGTTGCTGTAAAAAGATGGCAGCAAGATCACATTGAAGCAAGTGTCTCTAACGTGGGGCATATCTTCTGTGTTTCAGACTGCTCTCAGTTTAGAGGTGAATTTAGCTATATTTAATTCTGTCACCCCTGACAGTGTAATCCGGGCCTTTTGTTTTGATGAAGTGTTCTCTCTCTCATCCAATGGAAAATATTATGCGGTGTTATTGCAGACATCAAAAGCAATCATGCTTAATGTTTGAAAAGCCTTTCCGAGTTTTCTGAGAAGCGGCGAGCCATCGGTGCGGAGCCGCGACACACCGTGCTCAGCAGATCTGCCTGGCTGAGAACAATACTTAAGTTTCAGCAGGAATGATGCTATTTTATTTCTGAAGACTATTTTAGTCAGGAGCTCATTTAAGGATTTAACATTTTTTCCCTGAAGACCTTTTTGGCTACTGCAGGTTGCATTGTTCCCAGTTTACATAATGCCATTTTCTCAACTCACTGGGATTTCCGGGTACCACATCCGTCCTGTAGCACTGAAAGGTACAATCTATGAATCAATTTCCAAAGTGAAACTGCACTAACTGTGAGTTGCAGAGGTACACTGTAGAGTGTTACACCTATGCGTGAAACAAAAATACAACCAGCTAGAGTTACTTCACCCTGATCTCTAATCATGACTCTAACCACTGTTCTCAACTCGTATTTAAGATCCTCACTGACTGCACACCACAACTCCTATTTAAGATCCTCACTGACTGCACACCACAACTCCTATTTAAGATCCTCTCTGACTGCACACCACAACTCCTATTTAAGATCCTCTCTGACTGCACACCACAACTCCTATTTAAGATCCTCACTGACTGCATACCACAACTCCTATTTAAGATCCTCTCTGACTGCACACCACAACTCCTATTTAAGATCCTCACTGACTGCACACCACAACTCCTATTTAAGATCCTCTCTGACTGCACACCACAACTCCTATTTAAGATCCTCACTGACTGCACACCACAACTCCTATTTAAGATCCTCACTAACTGCACACCACAAATCCTATTTAAGATCCTCACTGACTGCACACCACAGCTCCTATTTAAAGGATAAATTCGCTATTTTGGACCTTGGACCCTATTTGCGGTCTGTCTTCCATGAACCTGACACATTGAGTCCATATTTTCGCTGATCGGTCCAGTATTGAGCTAGCTACAGATTTCCTGTAGGCTCTCACTGGGCTACAATAGAAGTCAACGGGGCAATTAGAAATGTTATGGGAAAAAAAAATATATGGACTCAATGTGTCAGGTTCATGGAAGACAGACCGCAAATAGGGTCCAAGGTCCAAAATAGCGAACTTATCCTTTAAGATCCTCACTGACTGCACACCACAACTCCTATTTAAGATCCTCACTGACTGCACACCACAACTCCTATTTAAGATCCTCACTGACTGCACACCACAACTCCTATTTAAGATCCATCCTCACTGACTGCACACCACAACTCCTATTTCAAATCCTCACTGACTGCACACCACAACTCCTATTTAAGATCCTCACTGACTGCACACCACAACTCCTATTTAAGATCCTGACTGACTGCACACCACAACTCCTATTTAAGATCCTCACTGACTGCACACCACAACTCCCATTGAAAGTCCTGACTGTAACTGCACGCCAAAGTTACAATTTTAAATCCTGATTGCGACTGCAGATTTCACAACCGTCTCATATCGTGTGCGTTTTGTGGTCCATTGCTACAGGGACTCTGCGATGTCCAGCAACAAACTGCCCCACAGCAGCTCGGTCACGCACATCGAGAGCGTACTCCAGCAGCTGGACGAAGCGCAGGGACAGATGGAAGAGCTGTTCCACGAGCGCAGGATCAAGCTGGACATCTTCCTGCAGCTCCGGATCTTTGAACAGTACACCATGGAGGTGAGGAGGCCCGCGCTTTGCCTGTCTACTCGCCTACATGCCTGTGTGTGTAACGGGTCTTTTTAAAAAAAATTGATGTGGGATATAAAAGAGGATGTGAGGATGAAAATGAGCTTTGTTCATGGAGCTTGTGGCAAAAGATCCCTATTATGCAGAATAAATCATTCATAATATTCAGTGGCTTGTCCAGAAACATATTATGATCTCAGTCTCACCTTGCTCTGTGCAATAATGTTCACATCTTATTAGAAATTTGCTTTAATTTTCTACCATTAATAATGCATTTTCTATCATTAATAATGAGTGCACTTATGGATGAAGACAGTCTAGTATTTGTGTCAGTTATGAGATATTATCAGTCCCTATTATTACTGATGAAAATTATCCAATTTCCTCTTGGTGAGTGTAGTATAAATAAATAAAATCTTAAGAAAATGATGCTTCCTGAGTAGTGAAAATGGGACTCTTCAGGGATGTGCTACACTCGTGTGCCAGTATCGCATTAGCTGTCATTTTGACAGGTGTTTTTTTTCTTATGGCTGGAAGGTAGAATTAAACACTGATAGCCTTTTTTTCACAGATCTGTAATCTACTGTACATATGCGAAATCGCAATGGGTGTGGAACGTTTGTAGCTATTGACGGATATAGCCACCAGTCAAGGGCACCGGAATAATTTCCGAAGTGTGGGGTCCGACGTAGTGCAAAACCCGCAAAAATCGGACCTCCTGTGGAATTGTCAAATGGGTGAGGGGTGGAGCGTGCCTTACCACCCCCCCCCCCCCCCACCACTAGTTTACAAATGGCCTTTTTCTTAGCTTCGCGGATGTCCAGACTTTATAGTGAGCATTATGTACAGTAACCGTCGGTCGCCGCAGGTGACAGCGGAGCTGGATGCCTGGAATGAGGACCTGGTGCGGCAGGCCAGCGATTTTGGCACGGAGGACCTGGCGGTCGCAGAGCAGCGGCTCCAGCGGCACGCAGAGCGTAAGCTGGCCATGACCAACATGACCTTCGAGGTCATCCAACAAGGGCAGGACCTGCACCAGTACATCATGGAGGTGCAGGCATCAGGTGAGCCCGCCGGAGTCTGACAGCACCGCTCTCCTCACGCGGAACACTGTTCTCTTATTGGCTCAGTTTCTCCATTGATTGACATGGGCCATACATTCCTGGGCCAATGGGTGGAGATTACACTTTGCTCGGGTCGCGCAGATGCCACTGTTTGAACTTGCTGGATGAGAGTTTGGGTGTGAGGAGAGTTTTTTGGGCCTGGCCTTGCATAGTCAGTTGTGAAGCAACCCCGCTGTAGAGAATTCAGGAAGTAGGTTAAGGGAAACTCTTTCCCCCTCACTTACTCAGTGCCTAAGTGTGACTTACGAGGGGATATTTTTACCTTCAGAGGGAAGCCTCTGAATGCCCCGGTCACACTCAGGGGCGGGGCCACCACAGAGCCTGCAGCCGGCAGCATCCCGGCAATGGTTGGGCCAGGATACTGTGAACATTCTGTGAACTGTGAACATTGATCATTCAGCCTGGGCCATTGATATTTTTTCGCCAGTGCCACCTGAATTATTGGCAACCTCAATTAATATGAGAAAAAAGTACAGGATTAAATTCAGTTTGTTGTTTATCAAATGTCTTCTATGCTCAGAAAGATTTGAAACCCAGACCTCGATAGTTTAATTGTGATACCATTGATCAGAGGAAAAACAAATCTTTAATGCAAAATAATTTTTATTTTGAAAAAGATGTGTGTCACAATTGTCGGCATCCCTGTATTTAGTACTTTGCCAAGTCCATGATGTCATGTATCCTAAAGGTTCCCAGGGCCCTTGGAGGAAAAACAGCCTCAAAACATCACATATCCACCACCATACTCCACAATGGGAATACGGCTCTTTTCTGCATAACTATGCCTCTTATTGCACTAAACCCACCTTTAATATTTATTGCCAAAAAGCTCAATTTCCATCTCTTCTGACCATAGAACCCGGTTGCCATCTAAAGTCTGGTAACATTTAGCAAACTCCAGGCGCTTACATTTGTGGTATGATGACAGCAGAGGCTTTCTTCTGGCAAGCTTTCTAAATAGCTTGTTGGCATAGAGGTAGCGTATATTTGGGGACTTGGTGACCCCAGGATGCAACCAATTTCCACTGCATGAAAAGACGAGTTTCTGGAAGATATCCAACCATTAAATTTCAGCAAAATGTGCCTTGTGTCAGTCGTGAGTGGTAGTATCCCATGTCGACACACATATTCGCAGAAACTTCTGCACACTCCCAGGCCTCGTCTGCGATCGGGGATGTCTGGACTCGGATATTCCCGATTAGAAGAAACGGGCCATGTGTGGTCATTTATGGCAATTTTCTGGACAAGAATATCTCCGTTTCCGACGACAGACAGACGCATCTGCAAATGGCCAGATACAGTCCGTTTTTGGATTTATGCACTGTAGTGTAGTATCTACCCCGATGAAAGCAGATTTTCATGCAGTGTTCTGCAATTCTCAAACTCTGGAGAAATTTTTGCCTCGCAAACCATCCTCCTGTGTGTGGGGAGGGCAAACTGCACTTACATCCTCTTCCAAGAAGGTTCATTCCAGTTTCTTTAAATTTCTTAGCTATTGCCCTAATCGTGGAAATAAGTCGTTTCAGAAATGAAGCTATTTTTTTCTATAGCCATTGCCTGATTTATGCATCCTTTTTTCTCATTTAATTTTTGCTCTTCCCCATGTTGATGGATGTCTAAGGGGTTTTACCCCGTGTGTCACCTCATATTTATACCCCAGTGAAACAGGAAGTTCCTAAAGACAGATGTTAAACCACATAATAGTTCCTAAAGACAGGTATGCTTAACAAAAGTAAAATAATGAATGGGAATTTACTTAAATTAGGTTTTGTTTGTAAATATTTCTAGGGTTGCCAATAATTATGACACTTGTTTGTTTTTTCTTTGTGAAAATATAAATTTTTTTATGAAGAACTTTTTCCAATAATTCTGGTGGGCACCGTATATCTTTAGTCCTTACTTATAAATGAGCTTGTGAAGCAGTTTGTATGACAAAAGCAAGCTTTTAATAAAAAAATAGAATAACACATAACAAATAATCTTGGTAATAATGGTTTGCATGCAGCAAGATAAGGTAACTAAGGTAACCAAAAACTAACCAAGCTTGCACTCTTTCTCAACCCACATCAATCTGCTGACTGTTCATTATATATAATGTAGCACCACCTATTGTAGAAAAGGTGCAAGAACCTTTCCTGGATGAGAAACACACGCTGTCATCCTCAATTTGTTTCTTTACTGCATTTTTCCAAAATTTTAATTTACATGAGCATAGATAATGCCCTGTATTCCGTGCTTTTCTGACTTCAGTTTTCCTTGCAGTGTGTGTGCTTAGTATATCCCGTTCCCCGATATGCTTTGGTTAAAGGAGTTGCAGTCTCAATCTCAATGTACTGTGTAAGGAATAAACAGTACATTCATACTCAACTTCTTCTGTAATGTAACCTTTTCAAATCAAACACTGTCTTATTTTCTGTGTGTGTGTGTGTTTGTGCATGCGTGTACTGGATGCACGTTTTAATTCCAGGCATTGAGCTGACGGGGGATAAGGAGATGGACCTGGCCTCTCAGGTGCAGGAGCTGCTGGAGTTCCTCCATGAAAAGCAGCACGAGCTGGACCTGAGCGCAGAGCAGACCCAGAAACACCTGGAGCAGAGCCTGCAACTGCGCCACCTGCAGGCCGAGGTCAAACAGGTACTGCACACTCGCCTCTCACTCGCAACTGTGCCCCCTGCAGCCCGAGGTCAAACAGGTACTGCACACTCGCCTCTCACTGACAACTGTGCCACCTGCAGGCCGAGGTCAAACAGGTACTGCACACTCACCTCTCACTGAGAACAGCGCCACCTGCAGGCCGAGGTCAAACAGGTACTGCACACTCGCCTCTCACTGAGAACAGCGCCACCTGCAAGCCGAGGTCAAACAGGTACTGCACACTCGCCTCTCACTGAGAACAGCGCCACCTGCAGGCCGAGGTCAAACAGGTACTGCACACTCGCCTCTCACTCACAACTGCGCCACCTGCAGGCCGAGGTCAAACAGGTACTGCACACTCGCCTCTCACTGAGAACAGCGCCACCTGCAGGCCGAGGTCAAACAGGTACTGCACACTCGCCTCTCACTCACAACTGCGCCACCTGCAGGCCGAGGTCAAACAGGTACTGCACACTCACCTCTCACTGAGAACACCGCCACCTGCAGGCCGAGGTCAAACAGGTACTGCACACTCACCTCTCACTCACAACTGCGCCACCTGCAGGCCGAGGTCAAACAGGTACTGCACACTCACCTCTCACTGAGAACACCGCCACCTGCAGGCCGAGGTCAAACAGGTACTGCACACTCAGCACACTCAGCTCTGTTCATTTTCTGTTAGTTTCCCTTCCTGTTAGTGTACATCTGGTTAGTTTTCCCTCCTGTTAGTGTACATCTGGTTAGTTTTCCCTCCTGTTAGTGTACATCTGGTTAGTTTCCCCTCCTGTTAGTGTACATCTGGTTAGTTTTCCCTCCTGTTAGTGTACATCTGGTTAGTTTTCCCTCCTGTTAGTGTACATCTGGTTAGTTTTCCCTCCTGTTAGTGTGCATCTGGTTAGTTTCCCCTCCTGTTAGTGTACATCTGGTTAGTTTTCCCTCCTGTTAGTGTACATCTGGGTAGTTTCCCCTCCTGTTAGTGTACATCTGGTTAGTTTCCCCTCCTGTTAGTGTACATCTGGTTAGTTTTCCCTCCTGTTAGTGTGCATCTGGTTAGTTTCCCTTCCTGTTAGTGTACATCTGGTTAGTTTTCCTTCCTGTTAGTGTACATCTGGTTAGTTTCCCCTCCTGTTAGTGTGCATCTGGTTAGTTTTCCCTCCTGTTAGTGTACATCTGGTTAGTTTCCCCTCCTGTTAGTGTACATCTGGTTAGTTTTTCCTTCCTGTTAGTGTACATCTGGTTAGTTTCCCCTCCTGTTAGTGTACATCTGGTTAGTTTCCCCTCCTGTTAGTGTGCATCTGGTTAGTTTCCCTTCCTGTTAGTGTACATCTGGTTAGTTTTCCCTCCTGTTAGTGTACATCTGGTTAGTTTTCCTTCCTGTTAGTGTGCATCTGGTTAGTTTCCCCTCCTGTTAGTGTACATCTGGTTAGTTTTCCCTCCTGTTAGTGTACATCTGGTTAGTTTCCCCTCCTGTTAGTGTACATCTGGTTAGTTTCGCCTCCTGTTAGTGTACATCTGGTTAGTTTCCCCTCCTGTTAGTGTACATCTGGTTAGTTTCCCCTCCTGTTAGTGTACATCTGGTTAGTTTTTCCTTCCTGTTAGTGTGCATCTGGTTAGTTTCCCCTCCTGTTAGTGTATATCTGCTTAGTTTTTCCTTCCTGTTAGTGTACATCTGGTTAGTTTCCACTCATGTTAGTGTACATCTGGTTAGTTTTTCCTTCCTGTTAGTGTGCATCTGGTTAGTTTCCCCTCCTGTTAGTGTACATCTGGTTAGTTTCCCCTCCTGTTAGTGTACATCTGGTTAGTTCCCCCTCCTGTTAGTGTACATCTGGTTAGTTTCCCCTCCTGTTAGTGTACATCTGGTTAGTTTCCCCTGGTTAGTTTCCCCTCCTGTTAGTGTGCATCTGGTTAGTTTCCCCTCCTGTTATTGTGCATCTGGGTAGTTTCCCCTCTTGTTATTGTGCATCTGGTTTATGGACCTTTTTAGCCTCTGCAATGATTTGTAACATTTCTCCTAGTTTGTGCTCTGTAGCACCAGCTTAGAGTTCAGAAACATTTGCTGAAATTCTCGTAAAATACAAAAAAAAGCATGTATTAATTTTCTGGATGTTTTCATTGAGAGGTAATGCAGCTTCATTAGCGGGTTCAGACACAGATGTTTGGTAATACCCATATGACATAAACCCCTGAAGCCCTGTTGCTATAATGAGATTAACTTTAACAAGATTAAGTCCAGAGCCCAGACTGCCTCAGGTACACAAGCATTGTGCGGAAAAGATGAATGCATACATACATGCACATACCAGACCTGTTATCTACACAATGTGATAGCATGTGCACATATACGAGAGCCAATTTCAAAACATTACTATTATGCGTTTTCTAGATTTTCACATAGAGCCGGAAAATCTGTTTACAATTTAGTGATTACAAAGGATATGAAAAGCATATTCCTCTACGTATCTGAATTGTTCAATTCTCTCTGGAAAATGTAAAATGTAGAACAATGTTGTCTTCTCTGTAATATGATTCAGTCACTACTAGCGTGTAATGGCTCCTACCGAAAGCATGAACGCGTGAAGATATGAATTGTGTGGGTGTGTTTCTTTCTTTGAAGCTTGGAAGTGTACATTCAAATATTACATTTATGTACTGAAAGTGGACTGATTGTGTTATCAGTTCACGTCCACTACACCATGGATCCAAACTGTGGCAGACATACAGTTTCAATAAAACGTGACAGTACAGCCATTCCACAAGACAGGAAATATAGAATAACCTGCTGCTGTTGAGGTCAGGAGCTAATACAAAGATCAATACTTCCTCATGATCTCATGATGTTACGAAGGTTCATTTATTCATTGATTGATTCATTTTCAGTATTTTCCCATTGTAATTCACTGAAATATAAATTAAACAAAATCTAATTTTGTTTTATCAAGATTAAATTAATAATGGAATATAATTTAGTCAGCCGTAAGGACACAGGTGATTATTATTCTATCAGCAACACTGTGGGCCAGATTTACTAAAGGATTGCGACTGCTTTTCAGACGCAAAAACAGTCGCTTAAAAGTCGCAACATCTTCATCGGATTTACTAAACGGTCGCAATGGGTAAACATCGCTATTAGCATGTAATTTGCGGGGGGTAACGTCACTCTGCGACTTTCCTTTTGATGCATAGTTAAATGTGTTCATGCATATGTGTAGCTACCTGGAGTGAAAGTGCTAAAACAGGGTGGAGATTATGTAAATTAGGCCAATTAATTATACCCTCTGATTTACAAAAACAGGCATTAATAGCGACTCTCTTTTTTGCGTGAGAACTTTTAGATCTCCTGAAAGCAGGCGTAATTTGTCTGCGCTGATATAACCTATAGCCGCACACACAGGATGCATGACAAGGGTGTAGGGGTGTCGGGCTGTAGGACAAATACATCCTCTAAGTATGCGTCCTGTAAGTCCTCTTAGTAAACCCGGCCCTGTGTCTTTTCCTCTTGATTTCTGGAGCGCTTGATTGCTATAGTTATATGTAACTTTTATATGTCAAAGCATTCTGTACTGCGTGTTGGTTTCTGTGGTTTTCTGTGCAAGTGTTTTGTACTGTATTTGACTCCTAAGGTTGTATGTGAAAGAGCCCTGTATATTTTCCCTTATTCTGTTTGTAAGGTTGTCAGTTCATGTTTATTCAACATTTTCTGAAATTACATGCTTGTTTCTAGCAGCCGTTGCGAGTCCGCCGTTTAATTTCGTCAAGGGAGTAATATAAGCATGTTGCCATGTATTTCCTTAAGCGATGCGGGCTGATCTGTCTTCTATTAAGTTTAGTGTGTCTCACTGCTCACTCCCATTATTCAAGATTAATTAATTTGGCGCAGAGCAGAGAGCCAAACTGATGTCGCCACTGACTTGAGTGAAATTATGTTTGAAAAAATTGTGTTTATTGGAGCTTCTTTGAAGCATAACGTGGGGTGCGATGCTTGCAGGTGGTTTAGCACCTTCCAATAAACGCACTCCGCAGTCGTTAATTTATCCGACGTCCTGAATCAGAACATGGACGACGATCCCCATGGAAAACGGGTAAAGGAATGAAGTGAAGTTTGAAAAGAAGCACAGAGAGGCTGAGCATTTTTAGGATTGCACGTTCGCAAGAAAAGTCCAAGTGCTGCTGAGTGGGGCGCCCTGTTAAGGCACTGTTCCAGCGTGCGGATGGTCTTCACTGTCTTGTGTCGAGACGGTCAGTGCAAGTGCCGACTGCTACTGGCGGGACAATGCACAATTGGCTCTAGTGGCAGCCAGAGATGGGATACTCTGCAAATGTGCTACTCTCCTGCATGCTTGTGCTTCCTGGTTACTCTCCTGCATGCTTGTGCTTCCTGGTTACTCTCCTGATTGCTCTCGCCCCCCGGTGGTGGAATGGTCAGTCAATATCACTGCCATTCTCCCGGTACAGACTGAAGACCTACGTACCTCTTCAGTTCAGATTGAATATCGGTTCCATATTTTTTACGCATTGTTTACCACTTGATATAGTAACTGGCTATGATTAATAGGATAGCTGAATTTGCAAGAGGTAGTTGATGATTCTTGTTCTCCCTGGGTCTGGGTGGGCTTCCTCCGGTTTCCTCCCACAGTCCAAAGACATGCAGGTTAGGCTAATTGAAGACTCTTAATTGCCCATAGGTATGAGTGTGTGAGTGAATGGCGTGTGTGCCCTGTGGTAGATTGACGACCTGTCCTGGGTGTATTCCTGCCTCCCGCCCAATGCATGCTGGGATAGGCTCCAGCCCACCCCCGCAACCCTGGCCAGGAATAAGCGGGTTAGATAATGGATGGATGGATGGATAGTTGATAATTCTACCACTTGTGGTTGCACTGTTACTAGTTTCAGATAGTAGCCTTTTCTGTGGTCACTGCTGATCTTAACATATTATGTGCACTAATGCGCTCGATGAGATTGACAGCTTTGGACTTGGAGACGTTTTACCGTCAGCTACATCGCATGACAAGATTTAACTCTCAATAATGTGTGATGTCACAGAGAGATTCTTACGAATTAAGTTGGGTTGTTTTTTTTTTTGTGTGAATGGTGATGTACCCAGGTCCTGGCATGGATCCGGAATGGGGAGTCGATGCTCAACGCCAGCGTGGTGAATGCCAGCTCGCTGTCGGAGGCGGAGCAACTCCAGCGGGAGCACGAGCAGTTCCAGCTGGCCATCGAGGTGAGCCGCCAAACAGGGCTGACGACGCCTAATTGCTTCAGCATGCATGTACACATTACGGGACTTATTGGAGGAGCAGATTGAATGTAAACTTATGTCGGCAGCGAAGAGCATCCTGTTTTGCCTCCTACGTACCAAGTACATAGAATAAGCTGTTATTTAGAGTGGAGGTTTTTGGCGCTCTGTCATCGCAGTACGTTATTGCCATTGATCTGCAAGAAAACCACAGGGTGCTCTGCAAGGCATTCATCAGTCCCATGGAATATATTAATGAATGCAAGATCTTTAAAGAACCTACGTATTTGATTTTATTGAATCCTGTCATTGCATGGAGCCGAAATTATCAAAAGAGAACTGTTTCCCTCCGCCCAGATGAATTTAAAGAATTTGTATATCTCTATAATACTTAAATTTTGTACAGTTTCCAAGTGGTAGAACATTATGATTAATGACTAATTATAAGATTCCTTTGAGATAATGTGCCCCATGTGTAATGTTGCATCTGGATTTGTTTACGAATTAAAGCGATGTTGTTAAAGCACAGGAAAGGAATATAGTCATGTACTACTCAAAGAAAAAGCGAGTATACATTTATATACAGTACATACCTATATATTTAACCAATATATTTATCTCTATTTCTGTCTGAATTGAACTGTAAAGCAAAGGCTTGCTCTACATTTTATTTTGCCTTCAGAGCTTTGCCAGGGAGGTGAAAGGCTAAAATTTCTTCTTTCTCATATAATGGAGCCCTGTCCTTCCTCATTCTTCATGTGAATGCGAAGACAGCCAGCGTTCTTACTGATATGGTAGCGGTTAGATCCTTGCTACTCTGTGCAACCTTTAGCAAGTCGTATGTCACGGCAAACGGGTTGTGTGGCAATTTTAAGAAAGGTTATATCATAGTATTGTATTCTCTGAGGAGCAAAAAGTGACATAAATGGACAGTGTACATCACAGTTGTCCTCCCCACGTGGGTGGAGATGTGTGGACACAAGACTGATTATTGCCCGGCTCACACTATTTCTCCTCACACATCTGGAATGCTGTTATTAATCACAACAATTGAATTTTGCAGAGAAATAGTACAGTCGTTTCTGTCTCCGTGCTCAGTCCCAGGAGATTAAATCACCTTAAAATAGTATGTTATTAACTTTGTTAATTTACATATTTATTTTCTTCTGCGCTGCGGTTTGGTGTATCTGGTATTGTTCTGAAGCTAGGTGAAGGGTATGGGTGATTCTGAAGACAGTGATTATGAGAGAAAACCACAAGTGTGGAGATTTAGTGTATGCAAAATAATTTGGTGACTTCTAAATATGCTAAATACTCTAAATATTCTCCTGAGGGTCTCTGTGAAATCTCCAATATAAGTCGATTCATAATGTAATCTTGATGAGCACAGCACTTTTGTTATTCATCACAGAAGCCCCTGGGTACTTTAGTGCAAAACTTTCATTTTGCTATTCTTGGGCAAATGTTGAGGTTTATTTATCGGTTGTAGTTGTGAAAAATCTGAAATTTTCTTGCAGTCTTTAACTTTGCTTTGGCCTTTGGCGAATTGGCATACTGTACATTGTGTCTTTTAATCAAACTAAATAGTTTCATATGAAAATATAATTTATTTTTATTTTTGAAAAGCCATGTACTTGTGATCTGCGCATAACCTAAAATATAGCATCCACTCAAGATCCACTGGCCTCAGGTCTTCGTTAAAACAAAGGTCTTAGTGAATTAATCGCAGCCGGTTACTGCAGGGGGGAACTGTGAGGTTTTGTAAAGGATGGACGTCACACTAAACTATGTCCACGTCCCGCCCTTGTCTACCAGTCCCTGTTCCATGCCAACTCCCTGCAGAAGACGCACCAGTGTGCGCTGCAGGTCCAGCAGAAAGCGGAGGCCATGCTGCAAGCGGGTCACTATGACCCCGACGCCATACGGGGCTGCGCAGAGAAAGTGGCACTGCACTGGCAACAGCTCATGCTGAAGATGGAGGACCGACTCAAGCTGGTGAATGCCTCGGTGGCCTTCTACAAGACATCGGAGCAGGTGAGTCTCGGTGCTGTTTGCAGTGCCCCCTGGGGGAATTCTGTATTAGTGGCAAGATTTGAACAACTGGTCTTTTTGCATTTGAATTAATTTAGCCTTTATTTAATCAGGCTGATCGTTTACAATGGTGCCCTGAAGAAGCAGTAAAAGCAGTAAAATATCATTTACACATATAAAAGACATAATTCATTACAAAAAATATCTTTAAAAAATTTATATCTAAGAACAATGCACTCAATTGAATAGAAATCTTTTAGTAATAATTTGAACTGATTAAGTGGAATAAGTTGGTTTAATCTTAAGGTTCTCTGTAAGACATTCTTTTTATTTGACGCATAAAACCCAAAGGCTGATTTTCCTAGTTCAGAAAATGAGGAATTTCACGAACAATACATACCTGAGAACGGGTATGATAAGTAGCCATTTTAAATCGTAGAAGAGATGTAAGGTAAAATGGGAACTTATTCAGGATTGCTTTGTCTACAAATATTGTTGCTCAGTGTTGCTCTCTCCTGATATTCTGACGCCATTCTGTCAGAAATCAATCACTTCTTGACCTCACCCTTTTACATTTGAACAAATTTTTTGTCGTTCATGTTAACCTATATGAGAGAGTTTTAGAATGTACTTTGATTAACCAGAATGACCAACCATTCAGGAGAAAGGGGCCCTCAAAGTTGACCCATATTGTACATGGACCATATTGGACAAAAATAGACATAACAGCATGGTTATCTTAAGAACCTTACAAACAAAAGCTTACAAACAAA
The DNA here is from genome assembly GCA_029718625.1 of Synaphobranchus kaupii. Taxonomy (NCBI): domain Eukaryota; kingdom Metazoa; phylum Chordata; class Actinopteri; order Anguilliformes; family Synaphobranchidae; genus Synaphobranchus; species Synaphobranchus kaupii. The sequence goes on along the minus strand of CM056383.1, from coordinate 57,451,788 downwards.
CAACTGTGATTTCTTCTTAATGTCACACAGTTGAAGTATACACTTTGTCCTTAGAGATGTGCAGTGCTGTACTGTACTGTAGAACTGCAGGTCACACAGTTGAAGTATACACTTCATTCCTGCAGGTGTGCAGTGTGCTGGAGAGTCTGGAACAGGAGTACAGGAGGGATGAGGACTGGTGTGGGGGCCACGATAAGTTGGGGGCCTGCGCTGAGACAGACCACGTCATCCCGCTCATCAGCAAACACCTGGAGCAGAAGGAGGCCTTCCTGAAGGTATGTCAAGTGCCCTTGAGCAAACTTGGAGGACATAAGGTTGAAAATGTCTGAAAATATCTTCTCTATCACAGAGAGTGCAGTGGCTTAGACTGCTTTAAATAGCCAGCTAAAGCTGAACACCTAAAGAAAGCAGAGACATCTTAACTCTTAACTTGACTGTATGTAACTTGACTTAACTTGACTGTATGTAAGCACCTAATCATCCATTTATTGCTGATTAGTTCAGTGTTTCCCCTTCAATACATTAGGCCTGCCCCGCCTAAAGAGTTTGCCACCCCACCTAAAAATATATAGTGGCAATTTCATTGTTTGAAAACTAATTTACTGTCATTTAAAAATCAATAGAAAATTAGTTTGCGTACGCGCACCATTTTGTGACCCGTCTTCGGAGATTATCAGTGATTCTATAGATTTGCGGATTTTTAGACTCTCCTCGGTTAGTAACAAACTCCAAGTATGAAATACTCGTTTTTGATTTGTGCTAATCTCACTACGATTGGTTGCGTGGCCACGCGCAGAAGAGTAGATTTGTTTAGGTTATGTTACCTCAGTAAAGCGAATAATTAACCTAGCTAAAAGATAATGTCATCTTTAGCTAATAAGAGGAGCTTGCCACCGACAAAGATATCATTCTAGGAGAGTGACTACATCATAACTAATGTTTGCGACCTTCGTTAGATGACGAAACTCCTAAATATCCCAATAACAGAGCAGCGTTTTAACAACACTATTTTAGCCAGTTTTTTGTTAAACGTTAAACTGAACGATTTTATCCTCTCTTATCCCTTCTCGTGTCCTTTTTCTTGATTTTCTGGTCTCTTGTATTCTTTGATGTGTCTGATATTTTGAAGCACTCGTATTGATGAAGCCAAATGAGATTTATGTAATTTTCAATTGACATAATACAATTTGTGTAGGGATGTTCCGCAACTTGTGTAAGCAACAAGCAGGCAGTGAAGAGAGGCAGGGCAGAAAGTTTTATTGAGGTGCCTACTCTACACTGTACACAGAGTGGAAAAAATGAAACGTAGGGAAATGGGAGTAGCATTACGCCCCCCGCCCCCCCGGTGTGGGTTCACACCATCTCACCACCCTGCCTACTAAGACATCCTGGGGGAAACACTGTAGTTACATAGTCCCTTGCATTCCTTACATACCATGATATTGTGCCAAATGAGAAATGACTTCACATTCAACCTTTCCAGTTAAAGTTTACCGACTAATCTCAGGCTTTTTTATCACGGTACATTGTGCAACGGTCCAAGTGCACTATGGCTATGTGGGTAACAATAGATTTATGCTGTAGGTTTATTTAGCATGTGCAGTCCAGGGATTCATTGCTGTGGCCTGCAGCTACAGTGTCCCCTTACATTTTCCCTCTTCTCTGCAGCCTTGGCCTACATCTGTACAAGCTGAACCCTCAATTTAAAACAACAGTAATACAGAGCCCAGCACCCCAGACTGAGGTGCTGCAGTGCTGGGCTATACATTAATAAGGCTGCACTATAGAGTACATTAATGCAATGTGTGGTCAGGGAATTCACATGATTATTCTCACAAAAATTAGACAAAAGTGCACAGGAAATCCAGCATATCCAAGAATGCTTCTGGCAGTGAAACCAATTTTCACCAGACATCATTTGCAATGACAAAATAGTGCAGTTCAATTGATGTGTGTAGCATAATATAAGTGATCTGTTCTGAGGACATAAGGTTGAAAATGTCTGAAAATATCTTCTCTATAACAGAAAGTACAGTGGCTTAGACTGCTTTAAATAACCAGCTAAAGCTGAACACCTAAAGAAAGCAGAGACATCTTAACTCTTAACTTGACTGTATGTAACTTGACTTAACTTGACTGTATGTAAGCACCTAATCATCCCTTTATTGCTGATTAGTTCAGTGTTTCCCCTTCAATACATTAGGCCTGCCCCACCTACAGAGTTTGCCACCCACCTAAAAATATATAGTGGCAATTTCATTGTTTGAAAACTAATTTACTATCATTTAAAAATCAATAGAAAATTTGTTTGCGTACGCGCACCATTTTGTGACCCGTCTTCGGAAATTATCAATGATTCTATAGATTTGCGGATTTTTAGACTCTCCTCGCTTAGTAACAAACTCCAAGTATGAAATACTTGTTTTTGATTTAAGGCTGCACTATAGAGTACATTAATGCAATGTGTGTTCAGGGATTTTCAGGGACATGGTTATTTTCACAAAAATGAGACAAAAGTGCACAGTAAATCCAGCATATCCAAGAATGCTTCTGGCAGTGAAACCAATTTTCACCAGACATTATTTGCAATGACAAAATAGTGCAGTTCAGTTGATGTGTGTAGGATAATATAAGTGATCTGTTCTGTTTGATATGGTCATGGCCGGTGTGAGGGTTTGTACAGACCTGGTCAGACCCCAGTTAGAAGTTCTGCTTACCCACAATTCCCCAGGGTGTTGCCAGTCCCTGTGGCTCTGTTACATTGTATATCTATTTGTGGCAGGCCTGCACCCTTGCCAGGAGGAACGCGGAGGTCTTTCTGAAGTACATCCACCGAAACAATGTCAGCATGCCTGGAGCCACAGGCCACATCCGTGGGCCGGAGCAGCAGGTCAAAGGTCAGGACTCCTGACTCCATCAGAAGTGGGGTTCCTACAAGCAATTCCTCCATTGAGCTCAATAGGAAAATTTGCACGTACGATACCCTCTGTGTATGTGCCCCTTAACAACATGAAACATGATGGCAGGATGGTGATGGTTTAGAGCTGCTTTGATGGTTCATGAACTGGAGATGGAGTGAGTAAATGAATGCAACACGTCTTCCATACTTTAAAAAGTATTGAGACAAGGGTGGTCTAGGCAATGTAAGGGCCGTTTCACACCTGATAGTCCGCTTCTAGTCCACTTCCTTGGTTCGCACCAGATGCGAGAATGATACATTGTTTCGTTTTTCAGCTGGTTCGGTTCCCTTTCACACCTGTTCGTTTGCTCTGGTCCGAATCAGTTGATGAGTTGGTGAAGCAGCCGCACAAGTCAAGTGAGAACGTTCATTTCACTCATTGGTCAGATGTGTCTGGGGCGGGAGCAATAACGTAGCTCCTGAACTGCTCTCCAATTGGTCAGACTTTCCATGCGGGAAAACTCGAAAGAAACTCCGGGAAGTAGAAGAACAGACAACGCACCACAAGTAATTTCGCTGTGATTTCACAATGGAGAGACAACTGCGCGGGTTGATTTTGGCGTTGGTCATCGGTTATTACATCGTTTGCATTTATCACTTTAGGCAAACGATACAGTGTGAAAATGAGGTGCGGCTGCAGCTGGAAAATAATGTCCTGATGCACTGGCGACGCGTTTGTCCGCGATTACTCGGATTCGTCATGCTCCATAATGCACAGCGTAGCTGGCTACGGGAGCTTGTTTGGTCCAAAAATGTGCAGTGCTTTCTGCAGTTGGGTCGGACCGAGGTCGGATTACGTTCTCACCACAAACGAACCGCACCAGAGTTCGTTTGGAAGCGTACCGAGACCACATCTTCAACAAGGTCTCGGTCCGCTTGTCTGGTCCGCTTTTGGTGCACACCCGAGTACGATTGCTGTGTTCACACCTGCCCAAACGAACCGCAGCAAGGGGGAAAACGAACCAGAGTTCGATTCAATCGTACCAAACAAGGCAGGTATGAAACAGCCCTAAGAGACTGATCAGCACTAACAGGAATCGTTAAAGTAATTTCTGCTGAAGGAGGTTACCATAGCTAGGGGGCTCTTACTTGTTCCCACAGAGATATTAAATGTCTGATGGTTTTTTGTTGAGGAGATAACGGAAAAGTTATAACTATAACTTTTTCATCATATCTTATCTATACTAGAACTTACGTGATGATCAAATATCCTTTTCATTCAAATTTGTGCCAAAAAATAACAAGAGGCACTTTTCCCCACAACTATGTACTATGTTAGACTATGTACAGAGGTGTGTGTGTAAGAATATGTATATAGATGCGTGTCTGTGATGCCTCAGTAATGAATAATTACAGGCCCATATCAAACCTGCCTTTTTTTAGGAAAGATCATTGAAAAGGCTGTTTTTCAGCAACTCTACTCTCACTTGGCCCTAAACAACTGTTTTAATGTCTTTCAGTCTGGATTTCGACCACACCACAGCACTGAGACTGCTCTTGTTATAGTTTTAAATGACATTCATTTGAGCAGTGATGAGGCTAAAATTTCAGTTTTGGTATTATTGGATCTCAGTGCTGCGTTCGACACAGTCGACCATAAGATACTCCTAGACAGAGCCTAGCCTTTTATCTGTTTTTATTGTTTTTATCTTATTTCCTTTTATATTGTCTTTTAAATGTTCTGTTGTCTTTTCTTTTTAATAGCTGTTTTATCTTTTCTTTTATCTTTTTTAAACTGATTTTAAATTGTACTGTCAAATCAATCTTTCTTTTTTTCATTATTCTGTAAAGCACTTTGGATTGCATTCAGTTGTATGAATATGTGCTATACAAATGAACTTGACTTGACTTGTGACTGTGTAAGAGTACGTATGTGCACCTAATCTCCCTGCTGCTCTCAGCCATTCTCCAGGAGCTGCTGCAGAGGGAGAACAGAGTGCTACACTTCTGGACCATGAAGAAGCGGCGACTGGACCAGTGCCAGCAGTACGTGGTGTTTGAGCGCAATGCCAAGCAGGTGGGTCCAGTTGTAGTATTGTAGCGCGACGCCAAGCAGTTTGATCTCTCTTCGCCATTGCGAGCAGTGCTGAGAAGGCGGGTTTATTGCGGTGCCTGAGCAGTAATTGGCCGGGTGTACACAGGGTCCACATCTACTAAAACGACCTTTGTATTAATGAACGCCATGTAACGGAAGATAGGAATGTTCCACAACCGGACACTTCTTACAATCTTTTTGTAAAGACAAGGTAGAGTTATCTTTAATACGGTTATCTGTATATTTCCATTAATTTTCCCTCATGGATGAGGTGTATTTATTGGATCTGGAGGATGGTTGCGGTTGTATTGTTAAGGCCTCCAGTTTCGTACGTGTACATACGCGAACGCTGCGCAAGTGGCATTGTTCAGACAAAATGTTCTGTTTCCCCTACATGCTAAACATGACATTCTCACAACCTCCAGATCAAATCTCTGCCGGTGCAGAAATAGCCCGTTTTGGATCGCTCCTCCTTCTTGGATGAGATGTAGCTTAAAACCAATTCTGCTTCCTTTTTACCCTGTTGGCTCTTTGTGTAGGCCTTAGACTGGATCCAGGAAAGAGGAGAATACTTCCTCTCCACACACACTTCCCCCGGGGAAACGCAAGAGAGAACTCAGGAACTACTGAAGGAATATGGAGAGTTCAGAGTTTCTGCCAAGGTACGGCAGAGCGATAGGCTTCAGGTGCTGCCATGCTGAATGTGAGCCTGTCCTGTATTTCAGTTGAGCTTGGTCCAGTTATTTTTTGAATGTGTGCCATGATCCTATCAGAACTTTACTCAACACCCAAAGGTAATGGGTTTGCATTAAGATAATTATTTGAGTGGGTTTGTTACTCACAGATTTAGCTGATGAGATGTTGAACACACGGACAACAAATGCATTTTCTGGGCTTCAGCAAACTCAGGAGAAGGTGAAGTTGCTCATCCAGCTGGCGGACAGCTTTGTGGAAAAGGGACACGTCCACGTCACCGAGCTGAAGAAGTGGGTAACCACGGTGGACAAGCGCTACCGGGACTTCTCCCTTCGCATAGGGAAGTACCGTGCCAGCCTGGAACAGTCATTGGGGATCAGCTCTGAGGTGAGCCATCTACTGCACAATGGCTGGCGATAGAACAGAAGAGTAGTCTCTCTAGCACGCTCGTATCTCACTACAGCTTTCACTCATACACACATTCACACTCATGTCTCTTTAACTTTAACTCGTACACACATTCATAGGCACATGTCATATGATTGACTTGTTTGACCCTAATCCTAAGGAGCTCAATTTCAACTGCAGTTTTACCACAGGAATGCTTTAGGTTTCACTGCAGACAGGAAATGGGAAACACTTTAGTTTTACAACAGGAAATGCTTCAGTCTTAAGGCAGAAAGAAACTATGACATTACTATAATGGTCATTTTCATGATAATCCTGAAGAAGATGCAGGCGATATGTATGATGGTGGATGTGATGACAATGACGATTATTGTTGTTTAGGATAGCAAGGGAATTTGTTTTATCATGCCATTTCCTGAAGAATTAAGGCAGTTGTTTTTGTGATTTAAGATAAAGTGGGTCCATGTGACCTTCCTCTCGCAAAATGCTCATAAACAGTCTGGCCCACATTGCTGCTTGGCCATGGCTGGACAGGAATAGCGGTCACCTTCCCTGCAGGCTGGTTCTGTCAGTACAGCACACAAACAGGACCCCAATACACTTCTTCTGCACCCAATCACAGTAATGCTCTGCAGGGTAGCATGCTCCTAGGCTATCTGAGAAGGCAGCCTGCACCCAAAGGATTAAGCACACGCTCAGACAGAGAGACGCGCATGCACGCACACATACACACACACACACACACACACACACACACACACACACACACACACACACACACACACACACACACACACACACACACACAGCAGTACAGTGTGTCACAAATATCCTGTGTTTTTTTTTCATAGGATAATAAAGACCTGGAGCTGGACATAATCCCAGCGAGCCTGACCGACCGTGAGGTGAAACTACGTGACCCCAACAATGAGGTCAACGAGGAGAAGAGGAAGTCAGCCAGGAAGAAAGAGTGTGTTTAAGTCCATTCCTTTATAGCATACAACAGAGTAAAAATTGTATTTTTGTTACATATCCCTACCAAAATCCCTATTACTCATTCTATAGTCTAAATAGTGGTACAAATACATGGATATAATTACATAAATAATGACCTTGGAAGTAATTTTGGACAAAGATGTCTCCCAAATGAATAAATGTATCTAAACAATAGGGCAGATATTTCTTATATTTTCAAATACAGTATATATGGATATTTTAAAGTATAAATGTAATCATTTTTAAGTATAAACGTAATAATCTTTCTTGGGTTGTCCTTTAATGTACAACATTATTTGTGGATTACTCTGTACTTCTGAAATATTCTCCACTTTGCAGAGTACTGACATTCTCACACGTTCGTTTACTTCAAGGTATATAATGGCGGAACTCCTGCAAACTGAAAAGGCCTATGTCAGGGACTTGCATGAATGTTTAGAGGTAAGAGTTCTTTTTTTTTTTTTTCTTATTTTATATTCATTTTTATATTTTTATATAATTGTTTTATACTTAAAGGGGCTATATGTAACGTTCAGAAAATCCATCTCATTACTGACACCGGTGGCCGTAAGTGAACTGCAGCCAGCAGCCTACTGCTAGCGCGCTTCCTCCAAGTATCACACTCGCGCAATGGGAGTGGATCAACTGGGAGTCGGGTTTGAATCGAAGGAACTTGGCTAGCTAACGTTATCCACTCAAACAGTATTTCGCTAATGATAAGCTTAGATGTAACTTAGCCAGCTTAGCAATCAAGTAAGCAACATCTCACACATTCCAAGCTAAGGTCAGCATCAGGAACATCACAATATATTGCTAGCTTGGGTCGGTTTTGATCCCCAACAACTAACGTAGGCCTCTCCATGCCTGGAATGCCCGACTGATGTTCACCCTTGTTTTTGCCCGATAGGCCTATCTCACGTTTCCGGGTAGGAAAATCGGAAGGGGTGAATACTTTTTTCCGGTAGCTTAGTTCGCTCTGGTTCTGCCCACTGAACTGTGGTTCTGCCAAAGCCCATACAGAGAGAAAACCTACTATGCAATTTCTGGTTCTGCTTTTATCTTCATTGAAATTGCGTCTTGCAGTGTTTATATCAGCCCCCCCCCCGTGGATTGCAGCGGGATTTTTAACCCTGGAAATCGACAGCGACTACGAGCAGATCAATTGATAATCCTCCCAAGACAGCTACGACGGGGACCCAAGCAAGCTTTAACCACGACACCACGAAAAATAACAAAAGCGCTCAACGGGCTATTACTGAACCCGTCACTGCCCTAAAAGGGAATGTTCAACAAGGCTCCCAAAAACCCCAGTTTGTGTGTCGTGAAGTAAAAATGCTTACCGTCAACACCGGGCTCGTAAAGCCTATGAAAGACGACGTTGCTACTCCCTCACTGGACATAAACAAATGATTTCCTGGTGGTCTCCCTCCGCCTCAATAGGACGCTAAACAAAACAATTCTTTATAGGACGCATCCCTCCGCTGCCACCATTTTTTGTTACGACTTGGTTTCAATCAGCCACAACAAAAAACTGGAAACTAGACCAAGGAAAATACTTTTTAAAGAAATTTATTTAAATAAACCAAAATGTTTGAGTGTGTATCAGTGTGGGGAGTGTTGTAGGCGTGTATGTCGCTAAGTGGGGTGTGAAAACCCAAAATAACAAAATATACCAGATGGCCCAAGGTAACCTGCCTAAAGAGATCGACCTCCCTGCACCTAGGAGGCAGTTTTTAAAAGGCATCCCCAGGTGCTGCCAATAATCAATCAATTAACGCTTGGCGCCGGCACCACCGCCACCCCCTAGTTGGCCACTGCACCTGCATTGAGAGAGACAGAAGTCGAACAGAGGGGGAGATGGGGCACACACACCACAGGTCGCTAACGTTAGTTAAAGGGTAACTACACTCTAGATCACTTTTTTTTTTTTTCCCGCTGTAAACGTGTTTGTATGCCTACCTTTGCATGCATTCTGTTATTTCAACAATTTTGAAATAATATTGTATATCATAAGAAACTGGCAGAAAAGCGTCTTTGTGCTGCCCCTGATGGTTGAAATTTTTTTTCTGCTCCCCACACTGCCCCCGCCCGAATTGTGATGTCAGAGTACCTCTTTGGCGGTACCTCTACTCATATGGATAATTGTTGCTGCCCATAACGGAAACAGCTGGCACCTGATTGGTTAGACCCGCTATGTTACTTTCGTTTCGCCTCCACGTTTTTAAACCGGAACAATGTGGCGTCCTGTTCAATTCTCTTATTCCACCAAAATAGTCCACTAAAATATGTTCCTGAAAATATTTGAGGTGAGAAATAGGCCATTCAGTTGCTGAATCTTGATTCATATTTCATGTGCGATGTCTAGTTCGACAGTTTGATCCGAGTTATACACAATTATTTGTACAATGTACGTTAATTTATGCAAATAACGATAGACACAGCTCCTCTGCCCCCACCCCTCTCCCTTTTCAAAATTGTGTAGTAGGCAGAGACAGGCTGAGACAGTGGGCGTTCCTTTACACTCTTTGGTTTAGTTACTCTTTAAAACTGTTAGCTTATCTCAGTGCTCCAGGAGACAGACATGTCTAGGGCATCCCCGCTAGCTTGCTAGCGAGCAAGCAAAGGGTTTTTTTTTTAGCTACCAAGCTAACGTTGTCTAACGTCCAACAGATTGAAATAAAGACGCTTTCGTTTGCTAACTTACTCGCTACTACTACTAAAAACTAGCTTAGCTTCTGTTGCTAATGTAAGTTAAAACTAGAAGACAGCCATGTCTGGGCATTATCCCCGCTTGCAAGCAAGCAATTTAATCAGGGCTGCTCTTAAAGTAGCTAGCTAACAAGCTAGCGGTATCTGACGTTTGAGTGCTCAATTTTTCTGTTTAATTAGCTAGTGTGGTGTAACCCCCTAACCCTAACCCACCCCTCAATTCCCATAGAGATCCATTCAAATGCAGAGAGGTTATAGTATTGCTTGTCAGAGTACCTGAAAATAAGATATCAAGAGTCTTTTGATATCCTTTTATTTCCAGTCATGATAGCATCACGTGTTTACCTGTGGAATGTTCCAAACAGGTGTTTTTTGAACTTCCCAGCCTTTTTTTTTTTTTTTTGCCTGTCCCAACTTTTTTGGAATGTGTTGCAGGCATCAAATTCAGAATTGGCGTATATTTACAAAAATCAATAAAAGTTGATAATGTAAAACATTAAATATCTGTACTGTTTTCAACTAAATATATGTAAAAGATAATTTACAAATCACTGCTTTCTGCTTTTATGTGCATTTTACATACTGTCTTAACGTTTTTGGAATTGGGTTTTGTACATTGGCAATTGAAAGTGATTCATGCATGTAAAAATCTTACATGCAGCCCCCTTAAACAGCATTGCACAAGAGTGTATAACACAGCATACTACAGTACAATGATACTTATGTATTGTACAGAGATATGAGGTCTGAATAGTCTCTAGAGGGCTTGAGACAATTAGCTATCACACAAGTACACGCAGGTTAAACCAGTGTTTACAGCAGTACGTGCTCGTACAGTTATTTACCTATGTTCCTTTAACGTGTCCCTCTAGACCTACCTGTGGGAGATGACCAGTGGAGTAGAGGAAGTTCCGCCAGGAATTATTAACAAGGAGCATGTCATATTTGGAAATATTCAGGAGATCTTTGAGTTCCATAACAAGTAAGAATTTCATCAATCTTTTAACAGGTTTTTTTTTTGGTCTGTTGTGCAGTTGTAGTTTCAGATACACTGATAAGAGCTACTCAGTGTATTGGCTGTAAGTTAAAATAGTATTAGAAAAATATAAAATATAAAATAGTATTAGAAAGAGGTACATAATAACCTCACTGGTGATGCTCAGAGTTTACACTTGTGTGAAGTATGGTAATAGATGTATTGATTATCTCTGGGGATTAGCCAATTATGAAGTATTAATATGCATGGCTCATAACAGCTAATATGTATAACTGGTATTTATTTTCATACATTTTTTTTGTTATTGCAGTATTTTCCTTAAAGAACTGGTGAATTATGAACAGCTGCCAGAAGATGTGGGTCACTGTTTTGTCACATGGGTAATGTCCTGAGTTTCCTCCTGACTTGCCTCTCCTGGCTCATAATTCCATTTCACTGTTAGGATGTATAATGTCGTATAATGGTGTTTTACTGTGAGGCTGAACTCATTATGGAAGAATTTAATACACAAATAGAAATTAATTAAGATTTCACTTAAAGCACTAAAAAGGTATCTCTGTCTGTGAATATAGAAGAATAACAAACCTGTAACAAGTGATCTCACGTCACCTTTTCTCTTTGCAAGGCGGATAAATTCCATATGTATGTGACATACTGTAAAAATAAACCTGATTCCAGCCAACTAATCTTGGAGAATGCCGGGAGCTTCTTTGATGTGAGTCTCAGTTGACCCTGATTATTATAGTCTTAATTATAATTGTTGTCTCAGCTTGCATTTTACTATCTTTTTCTTCAAAATATTTTTTTAATGATTCCTGATTAAATGCATTGCAGCATTGCACATGTAATAATTGAAGCGGTCTGTAGGTGGTGCCACAGAGTTGCTTCCATTCTGAGCTGGGCTACTGTTAGTGCTAGTCCCTATTATATTCTCTCCCATCTGGACTGGATTAAGCATAACACACTTTAGAGTGCATCGCTGCTGGTGGAAAATGCGTTTTGCACATCTTTCTGAATCTTAGCCACATTTTGGGTTCTGTCTGCAGGAAATTCAGCAAAGGCACAACCTGTCGAATTCCATCTCCTCCTACCTGATCAAGCCAGTGCAAAGGATCACAAAATATCAGCTCCTGCTTAAGGTACAGGGTATCACAGTGACCTGGGAGCTCTCAGATATTAGTGCTATTCACTTTCCATTCTTGTATGTTGGCGTATTCACATTGATGGCTGCTTATTTGTCCAGTCTTCCTCCAGGCCCCGCTGTAGTCCTTGTTGCTTGCATGTTTCACAATGAGCTGTATGACAGCACTTATTCAGGGCATGTTTTTCATTGTACAGAATGGCTTTGAGATGCAAATTTCCTGTTTGAAGAAGGAATCAATGGCTAGAAATCAATTCTAATGTGGTCTCACTCTCTGCATTAGGCATGGTAATGATTACCAGTGCATTTATAATGAGAAAGGCTTTATATCTGGAAAATCTGCTGTGTTTTTTTAACATTCAGATATGAGAAATAAATATTTTATTCAGTAAAGATGCATTGAATAATATATCATAACAAAACAGTAAATGTCTAATTTGTGTTGATTATGTAATGATCTGGGAAATCTTACATAGCCTGCAGTTTATATATTATGCAGCGCAGAGGATACTTACTAAAGCAAATCGATCAATCATGCTTAACAGTACTGTACTACAGCGGTGCTTCACTTGAGAATAGAACCTCCAGTCTTTTCCTCCAATGGCAGACTGCTGATTGTACCCTTGCATTGCAACAGAACGTGTGACTCACTAAACTGACTAGGAATGGACAACACCTGTACGATCGTTCAAGCTATTGAGCGTAAGATCAGAAATAAATGGCTTGGATCAGTGTTCAAATGCTTGTTTGATCAAAACTGAGTGATGTTACACCGCATATCAGCACTCGTGGAATGCATCTCGGCCAATCACAATGCATGGTCAGAACTAACTGATAATTGTACGTACATATCTCTAGTCACCTTCCTGAGATTACTGGGTGGTGGCTGTGCTTTTATTTGGTATTTGATAAGAAAAGAAAACGGCCAGCACTCTCCAATGTAAGTTTAATTTATTTAATAGCAGCAGTCGCAAACGCGTTTTGGCTACACAGCCTTCATCAGCATCTGTGTAGCCGAAACGTGTCCATGACTGCTGCTATGAAATAAATGAAACTTACATTGGAGAGTGCTGGCCGTTTTCTTTTCTTATACCCTGGGCCACAGCACCCGTAAGCTCAATTATAAGTCTTAGGTGAGTAGAGCACGTCTTTTCTTAATCTTGTATTTGGTATTTGGACAGGAGCTCTTGACATGCTGCGAGGAGGGGAAGGGTGAGATTAAGGATGGGCTGGAGGTGATGCTGAGTGTCCCCAAGCGAGCCAACGATGCCATGCATGTCAGCATGCTCGAAGGTGAGGTGCATTAGCATGCTGGAAGGGGCCAAGTATTTGAAGGTGAAGATCTGACACAAATCTGAAATGGCCTCATATTTCACCCATTCTCTACTGGCTTTGTACTGTAGGATTTGATGAGAATCTCGAGGTCCAGGGGGAACTCATTCTTCAGGACACTTTCCAAGTCTGGGACCCCAAATCCCTGATCCGCAAAGGCCGGGACCGCCACCTCTTCCTCTTCGAGATATCGCTGGTCTTCAGCAAGGAGATAAAAGACTCCGCGGGACGGAATAAATATGTGTACAAGAACAGGCTGTTGGTAGGGCAGGGCATTCCGTTTTTTCTGGGCGCGGCCTTCTGTTTCACTGGGGCCGTGTCCGAATACGACCCCTACACCCTTTTGAGGGCGCATATTTGAGTCCACTTCGTCAAAAAGCTTTTGAGTGGGTGACTTTTTCTCACAAATATCGGCACTTAAAATGCCAGGATGAACCCCTTATTTCCGGGGTTTTGTTGAGGGAATTCAGGAGCACACTCATTTGCAGAACTGTGCACTCATCCGACAATTTCAGTAAGTAACCCGGAAGTAAACGTAAAAGACATAGAGCGTATATGCATATCTATGGTACAAGATAGGTTCATATTACAAACTACTCTTTTTATTTTTGTTAATTCTATCTTCATTCATGATCTACACTTTGTAACAATTGTCATATGTTAACTGATTGACTTTCTCAATGAAAATAAAAAAAATATTACGAACTACTTCCTCACTAGTTTGGAAAGAGTTTTGCGGGATTTCTTTCGCACACTGCTTGCAAAGTAAGGGGACAGGGCACATAGTCAGGGGTCTGAGTGGACAGGGAACAGGGGTCGTATTCGGACACAGGCTGGGTGTGCCTTTTCAGGGTGGGGTCTTCTGTGTCTCTGGGCAGGGCGGGGCCTTCAGTTTACCCATGTCATTAAAGTCTGCAACATAACCACCTGAGACAAAAGGCTTAAAGGAACTTTAATTCTCACTGTTATTCTCTGGTATTCTACATATTTTGTAGTGATACTCACACTATTCAAAATTTTGTGAATAGTTTGGGCAACCAGAATATACGTGATAATAATGCATGTTACATGTAGGAAACTAATATAAATACTGGACAGTGAAAAATCAACGCTCTGTTAGCCCTGCAGCACAGAGATTGGTCATTGATTAATACGGCCTGTCGGTTATGGGTAGGGATATCTAAAGCCTGACCTGCACCTACTTTCATGTACTCGCACACATACTTGCAAATACACACACACAGTGATATTGGGAAAATTTGTGTAACATGAATGACAGTACTGAGTATATGAGGGAAAGAAAGGTAGATTCTGTGAGATACTGAACAGATGGAGCCACAGAACTCAAGTCTGAACCAGCGCTGCTGTTTTAATGCATTTGTTATCAAAGAGCGCATGCTTGTCTGAGACCAGCTGCTCTACTCACATGAATGTTGTCGATGGGGACTCCAGGGAAAACGAGACTCTGCTTTTTATGTTGCATGCTATTTTTCTTTTTTAGCAAATTCGATTTTTTAAGCAGATATATGTCCTTCCCAAACCTTTTTTGTAAATATATAATTACACTTTAATTCATTTAATTCAGGGAAGGATTTTGGATGTTTTTTATTCAAAAGTTGTAGCACAACAATCTATGTGGAAAGTTTAAAAAAATGTAAAAACTCATTGAAGTCTTAAAATTAGAAGAAAAAACTTGGGTTATATTTCCAGTTGAATAGATAAGGAATTCTAGCAACAGTTTAATTTACAAGGTAACATTTTATGTCCACTAGTGCTATATTAGTAATGGAATAACTACACTATCTCTGATATGAATTGTCCAAGGACAATTTCTGAACTGTTGACACAAAGGTCCTAAAGTATATATTTGTGCCTGTCTGCTGTTAGACATCAGAGCTGGGGGTGACAGAGCACATCGAAGGGGACCCCTGTAAATTTGCCTTGTGGGCGGGAAGGACCCCCTCATCCGACAACAAGACTGTTCTAAAGGTATGTCCCTAAAAGTGTGGTGCATTACATATGCTCCTTGATTGTGGATAGAGGCCTGATGGAACAGAGAGATGTGATTGGTTGATACGGCATGACTTCCACAGAGACCCCAGTCCCTGACATGTCCTGATATAGTTGGGTGTCTTCTGTCCTTGAGACTGAGTTCCCATAGTATCTCAGTGTGAATAGGTGCTTGTAGAAACAGTATCCATGTTGAAATTTCTCAGTCGGTACATCTGTGTACTGTCTGTTGACAAGGCAGTCCTGTAGAACCTTTATCACGTCTCTGGCCTGTAAGATCATCTGGTTTGTGTACAAGGGCCAGAAGTTAAGCTGTTATTTGGAAGCTTAAAAAATTCCCTGTTCAACAAAATGTCAGTGTCATGATTCAGGAAGAGCGAATTACGTCTCCCCACACAGTCCCAATGGGGCCACTGAGTCTGTGGGAGAACAAAATTAACACTCTAGAGCTGATTTTTAAAGATGTAATCACCACTATTTCCAAGACCTTTCCATGCCTTTCTCGCACAGCTTTGGAAAAAGAGAAACCTGACAGGTGCATTGCAATTCTGTAAGTAAGTAAGTTTGGCTTTATGATGTATAATACATAAATAAAGGTTCAACAAAACCAATACCTTGTCAACCCTAGTGTTTGGTGAATTGTACTGTTGTGTGCTCAGCTTCTTTATACTTCCCGGTGTGGAATTTAGAGTGATACCCCAGCCCCTAATTAGACAAACTAACGTTTGGTGTTGGTTTCGCCCAAATTTCACCCGTCAATTTCTCAGCCATTTTAATACAAATTACCAAGCCATTTGGCAGATCAACACATAAATAAAACATAAAACAAATATGGGAAATATTTGTTAAGCCGTTTTCATACAATTAAGTAGGCTACATTAAAAAATTAGCATTTAGATTAAGACTTTTTTTTTTCCAACCACCTAGCTCAAATTCTACAACTCTAATCGCTAAAATAGACATAGCGATATGTCGGGCGTGACATGGACTAATGCTTTTTACAGGTGACATTACTGTTTATTGTACAGTTTTTAAATAAACCTTTATAATTCTATGATACCGGAAATGAATTGTCCATTGACTTAACATTGGTGCATACATTTTTTAGCAACCGAAGGCTAATTGAAAGTTCGAACTACTGTTACAGCAGTCTCGTGCATCAATGCAAGATTTCTTACTCCTCGTAACTCAGCAAGGTAAAGTTGGTTTTATATTGGATATTCAGTGGATATTCGTTTTTCAAATTTCAATAGCTAATGACAGAAGCATGTAGGTGCATTTTAATTTACATATTTGTTATCAGTGTAGAACAGAGACTTTTACAAGCTTTTTTTTCACATTTCCGGAAAAAAAATGTCAATGCCTATAAAAACACTTGAATTTCAATAGTTCCAATGCCATTTGAATTAGAAGTGTCAAACCAACTTTAATCTCTTTGGAGACATTATTGCTCAAATTTACAACTGATTATTTTTCGAACTTTATTTTTGTAGATTTTAAATGAATTTTTTTTCAAAATAAAACGGCTAAAATTTCAATAGCTTCTGTGACATATGACAAAAACGCCTCAAACCAAGTTTAATGTTGTCACAGACATTATAGCTCAAATTTACAACTATTGATTTTTCAAATGTTTTTTTTGTAAATTTTATATGAATTTTTCTTTAAAAAAAACAAAAAACGCTAATATTTCAATAGCTTCTGTGACATGTGACTACGATGTCTCAAACCAACTTTAATGTTGTCAGAGACATTATTTCTCCAATTTACAAGCAATATTTTTTCCAGTTTTCCCTTTGTGAAATTTAAATAAAGTTTATTCAAAATAAAAGCACTAATATTTCAATAGCTTCTGTGGCATATGATTAAGATGCCTCAAACCAATTTTAATGTTGTCAGAGACAGTATAGCTCAAATCTACAACTGATTATTTTTCTAATTTTCCCTTTTAAAGGAATTTTTATTCAAAATAAATACACTAAAATGTCAATAGTTTATGTGTCATGTGACCAAGACACCTCAAACTAAGTTGCCTGTTGTCAGAGACAATATAGCTAAAATCTACAAGTGATTATTTTTCTAATTTTATTTTTGTAAATTTTAAATGAATTTTTCTTCAAAATAAATAGACTAAAATGTCAATAGTTTCTGTGTCATGTGACCAAGACACCTCAAAGCACATTGACTGTTGTCAGAGAGCGTATAGCTCAAATTTACAACTGATTATTTCTCAAATGTTCCTTTTTTAAATTTTTTATAAATTTTTCTCCAAAAAAAACAAACTAATATTTCAATAGCTTTTGTGACAAGTGACTAAGATGCCTCAAACCAACTTTAATGTTGTCAGAGACAGTATAGCTCAAATCTACAACTGATTATTTAAAAATTTTCCCTTTGTATATTTTAAAGGAATTTTTCTTCAAAATAAATACACTAAAATGTCAATAGTTTCTGTGTCATGTGACCAAGACACCTCAAAGCACATTGACTGTTGTCAGAGAGCGTATAGCTCAAATTTACAACTGATTATTTCTCAAATGTTCCTTTGTTAAATTTTTTATTAATTTTTCTCCAAAAAAAAAAACTAATATTTCAATAGGTTTTGTGACAAGTGACTAAGATGCCTCAAACCAACTTTAATGTTGTCAGAGACAGTATAGCCCAAATCTACAACTGATTATTTTTCTAATTTTCCCTTTGTATATTTTAAAGGAATTTGTATTCAAAATAAATACACTAAAATGTCAATGGTTTATGTGTCATGTGACCAAGACACCTCAAACTAAGTTGCCTGTTGTCAGAGACAATATAGCTGAAATCTACAAGTGATTATTTTTCTAATTTTCCCTTTGTATATTTTAAAGGAATTTTTATTCAAAATAAATACACTAAAATGTCAATAGTTTCTGTGTCATGTGACCAAGACACCTCAAAGCACATTGCCTGTTGTCAGAGAGCGTATAGCTCAAATTTACAACTCATTATTTCTCAAATGTTCCTTTTTAAAAAATTTTTAAAATTAATGCTTTTATTTTGAATAAAATTTCAAAAAAAAATTTATGAAAAAATTCATAAAAAATTTACAAAAAAAACATTTTAAAAATCATTAGTTGTAAATTTGAGCTATAATATCTGACAACATTAAACTTGGTTTGAGGCGTCTTCGTCATATGTCACAGAAGCTATTGAAATTTTAGTCGTTTTATTTTGAAAAAAAATTAATTTAAAATCTACAAAAATAAAATTTGAAAAATAATCAGTTGTAAATTTGAGCAATAATGTCTCCAAAGAGATTAAAGTTGGTTTGACACTTCTAATTCAAATGGCATTGGAACTATTGAAATTCAAGTGTTTTTATAGGCATTGACATTTTTTTTCCTGAAATATGAAAGAAAAGCTTGTAAAAGTCTCTTTGTTCTACACTGATAACAAATATGTAAATTAAAATGCACCTACATGCTTCTGTCATTAGCTATTGAAATTTGAAAAACGAATATCCACTGAATATCCAATATAAAATCAACTCTACCTTGCTTCCTAACTCCTCGCTCTGTCGGAAGCTAGCCTGAGCCTCTCGTAGCCTACTGCATCAAAGAAACCAGCCGTAGGCTACTAACTTCTGTTCTGTTTTGAATTTTATGTATGGTTTAACATTTTTCTGAATCACAAGAAGTGTGTGCAAATCAGCTCCAAAGTAACTGTAGCTAACGTTAACTTAGCTAGCTAACGTTACCGAGTGACAAAGCTAGAAGGAATACAGCTAATACTATCTAACTTCGCTAGCGAGATAAAAACAAATTTATGTTAACTTAGCTACTAACGTTAACGTTACTCCTTTCAGACATGTCCACAATATTATCTGTAACTTTAATGAAACTACAGACGCCATACCGTGTGAGCTATCAACTAACGTTAGCTAGCTAACATTAAATTAGTAACATTAATACAAGCCCCACATGGAACTATAACAGTGCCAAGCAATGTAACGTTAGGACAATTAATTAATGTTGACGTTATGTTAGTTCATCTTTAAAATGGCCAGATATTTCGCTGAATATAGTTTTGGCAGAATGTAGCCTAATAATAATAATAATAATGCATGGCATTTATATAGCGCCTTTCTAGATACTCAAAGCGCTTTACAATGATGAGGGGGAAACTCGCCTCTACCACCACCAATGTGTAGCACCCACCTGGGTGATGCAACGGCAGCCATTTTGCGCCAGTATGCTCACCACACATCAGCTGAGGTGGAGAGGGAGAGAATAATTTTTTTAGCCAATTAAACTGGGGGATGATTAGGTGACAGATTGAATGAGCCTGGGTTGGGAGTTTAGCCAGGACACCGGGGAAACCCCTACTCTTTACGATAAGTGTCATGGGATCTTTAATGACCACAGTGAGTCAGGACCTCGGTTTAACGTCTCATCCGAAACACGACATCTCCTACAGCACAGTGTCCCCATCACTGCACTGGGGCATTGGGGTTTATTTGACCAGAGGGAAGACTGCCCCCTACTGGCCCACCAACACCACTTCCAGCAGCAACTTAGTTTTCCCCAGAGGTCTCCCATCCAAGTACTAACCAAGCCCACAACCTGCTTAGCTTCAGCCATTCAGCAGGCGCAGATTGCATAGTGGTATGGCTGCTGCCTAACGTTAGATTAAATCATACCAACACAACACAGTTGAAGAGTGATCGTTTTTTAAGATGACATTTTTATCCAGTAGCAGTAACATTCATTTTTAGATAAAATGGCCAACATTAACAACGGAAGCATGGTTTAAGTTATCAGCTAAAAATCAATAGCCTAACTTACCTAATGTATAACATTACGGAGTTATTTTCGGTACAATGCAACGAAAATAATTATCTTAGCCACGTTAAATAACGTTAGCTAACGTTATACACTGCCTGGCCAAAAAAAAGTTGCACACACTGTAATATTTAGTTGGACCGCTTTTAGCTTTGATTACGGCGCGCATTCGTCGTGGCATTGTTTCGACAACCTTATGCAATGTCACAACATTTATTTCTGTCCAGAGTTGCATTAATTTAAAAAAGTAGATATGGATGGATAACTTGAAGGTTTTCTTCTCCTGACTTATTTTTCCATAGAGTTCAATACGAAAATTTGTCAGGAGAAACAACCCTTCAAGTGATCCATCCATATCTACTGCATATCTGGCAGCAGACTGATGGTTTGAGGCTCGATTGATACCTCAGACCCTTGATTATTTACAACCATTTTACCAACCATGTATTCCATACTCTTCCAGCATAATTTACAGCTAAATCTAGTTCCACCCCCCAATTCCCATAGAGATCCATTCAAATGCAGAGACGTTATAGTATCGCTTGTAAGAGTACCAGAAAATCAAGAGTCTTTTGATGTTGTTGGATCACAGACATCAGGAAGTCATGGCATGCAAAGGATACGCAACCAAATATTAAAAATGATTACTTTATTCTATATATAAATGCAGGGGTGCCAATAATTGTGGCACACGTGATTTTGTTAAAAATAATAATTTCTTGATGAGGGATCTTTTTTTCTCATAATAAATTTACTTCAATTAAAGGTTGGATTTTTCTCATTTTTTCAGTGTGACATTAAATTCACCAAACAGTGAATTTTTTAGAACCCTTTTTACTCATCTTTACCAGGAGTGACAATAATAGTGGAGGGCACTGTATGTTTCTACTAATTATTTTTGATCATGCTTTTTTTACATTCTCTACTGTTCATTTTGTTATACCTACCAAATGTATTTTGTATGTGATGTATGTGTATACACTAATTAGTTTTGGCCATACTATCTATATAAAATATAAAAAAATTGAATTTGATGGAAATCGATCGTACTATATGGTGAAATATGCATCAAAAATGGACGGGTTAAACTTTTAAACAAAGATGTCCCAATCTTTAAAGGAGAAAGAAATGTTTTGGACTGGTGTCACTGGTGCAAAAAGTTTCATTCAGTATTCTCAGCCAGGTCATTGTGCTCAAGAATCGTAGAACTCGCAGCTGCCAAGGTACAAACAAACAAGTGGGCTTAATCTTAATCGTAGTCAGTGGACGTTCAGGGTCAGTAACCAGAAGAGATCCTCAAACGAACGAGGTCAAAACACAAGGCTAGGGATGGGACGATAATCAATATAACGATATATCTCATCCTCATAAATTTATATCGCAGTCATCACCGAAATAACCGGCTGTTACACATTAGCATTGGTCAACTGGCTATAAAAATGAAGAGTAGTCTAATAACCGGCTACTGTCATAGGGGGTACACTTATTATTCTCTGACACTCAGTAGGTACATCGACATAAAGGACGTTTTCATTGTGCCATGGCGGAAGGCATATAGGTCATACATCGTTGCATCAGGCGAATCCATTCAGTTGTTTTTTTTACGGTGATGTTTTTAAATAATCTGGTCACACAATTGAGTTTGAAGAAACAGCACTTGTTGTCACATCCAATCTGTGTGAATGGGCTTTCAGTCTCCGCACTCTCAAATCCAACACCTATTCCCTTTGAGATGACAGGAGCCAAGTTAATGTGTGAGTGCAGATAAAAAGCCTGGATAATTAATTATATGCTGGGAAACGCATCTCCATTGCTGCTGCTTTTGCATCTCAACATGAGATTTACTTAAGACCTCAGTGACACAAAAGAATGGCGTAAATGACAGGAAAGTGTACATTTCCTTGTTACACTCTGAAGCGCGTGAAATGCTGATCTGATAATGCCTATGCTTAACGTGAAGCTTTGCTCATTAAGTAGGATGTCCATGCGGCTGCTGACTTCCACGATATTTTGATTCTGAATGTGTGGACTTATGTACAGAGTAGATATGAGTGGACATGTACTCTCCAGTAGCCGTAGTATCAATGGTGAATAGATATGACAGCAGTGGCATTGTTACATTACAGGCATTTAGCAGACGCTCTTATCCAGAGCGACTTACACAACTTCTTAGCATTTTTTTACTTCTTTTTTTTAACATATTATCCATTTATACAGCTGGGTATATACTGAAGTGATTCTGGTTAGTACCTTGCTCAAGGGTACAATGGCAGTGTCCTACCTGGGAATCAAACCTGCAACCTTTCGGTTACAAGTCCAGTTCCTTAACCATTATACTACACTGCCGCCCCTATAAGCATAAAGTTCAATGGTGACCGGCAGCAGCCATGTTGTCTCCGACAGGCATAAAGTGTCAATAAACATGATCGGCGGCGGCCATTTTTCTCCCATAGGCGTCCAGCATCGAGGTGAAACAGGAGTGGATCAAGAACATCCGTGAGGTGATTCAGGAGAGGATGATCCACCTCAAGGGGCCGCTCAAAGAGCCCATCCACATGCCCAAAACCCCCGCCAAGCAACGTAACAACAGCAAAAGGTAAACCATCTCTATGAACGACAAGAAAGCCTATCCAAACCTTTCCAATTAGGTGGCACTTCACCGGAAGCTCTGTCTTCTGAATTATTGCAGTGCGGAACCGCCGACAATATTTTTCGGTCCAGCTGACTGATGTTTCCTGTCGAATGTTTAATTTGGCGTTTCATTTGACTCCTTTTCCAGGGAAGCAGGGGAGGACGCAGACAGTCAGGGTGACGGAAGCAGCCAGCCCGACACTATCTCCATAGCCTCCAGAACGTCACAGAACACAGTTGACAGTGACAAGGTAGGAGCACAGGATTTCTTTGAACTGCACATTCCAATATTGTCCAATGATTCACTCCAGAAATTGAGTGCGGTTAATAAAATGTGTTGTAGCCACAGTTATTGGGAGTGATTGAGCTGTACACCACTTTACTGGCTTGAACTCGCACCAATTAAAAGTTCAGAACTGTAGAATTTCTTCAGGGTTCAAGCGCATGAAGCATTGTATTTATGAGGAATGAACACAAAAGTAAATAATTCAAGTATTCCATATTGTCTCAAATGTTAAAATGAAAACGACTACAGCTAAGTTAAATCCAATCCATTTCAGCGAGTTGAAATGTTTACTCTGCATCTCTGAGAGTTAAGACAGTCTGGGGTTATTAGTGTGGGCATGTCTGGATCGTAAGGCTTCTGAGGGGATTTTTCTGCGTGTCTGGGATATAAGTTTTTGTGGGTGTTCATACAGTACCAGTCAAAAGTTTGGACACACCTACTCATAGAAGGTTTTTTTTCCATTATTTTTACTGTTTTCCACATTTTGGAATAGTAAAGACATCAAAACTATGAGATAACACAAATTAAATTATGCAAAAACCAAAAAAGGGTTAAACAAATAAAAAAAAGTCTTATATTTTAGATTCTTCAAAGTAGCCACCCTTTGCCTTGATAACAGCTTTGCACATTCTTGCCATTCTCTCAAACAACTTCTGTGGTAAACAGGTATTCCACAGGTAAAAAGGTGATGCCATCATGACTGTATAAAAGGATATCAAAAGACTCCTGATATCTTATTTCCAGGTACTCATAGAAGCGATACTATAACCTCTGCATTTGAATGGATCTCTATGGGAATTGGGGGGTGGGACTAGATTTAGCTTTAAATTACACTGGAACAGTGTGGAACACATGGTTGGCTAAATGGTTCTAAGTCATTAAGGGTCAGATGTATCAAACAAGCCTTAAATCATCACTCTGCTACAGTAGATATGGATGGATAACTTGAAGGGTTTCTTCTCCTGACTTATTTTTCCATAGAGTTCAATAGGAAAATTTGTCAGGAGAAACAACCCGTAAAGTGATCCATCCATATCTACTGCATATCTGGCAGCAGAGGGATGGTTTAAGGCTTGTTTGATACGTCAGACCCTTGATGACTTAGAGCCATTTAGCCAACCATGTGTTCCACACTGTTCCAGTGTAATTTAAAGCTAAATCTAGGAAAAAAACCTTCTATGAGTGGGTGTGTCCAAACTTTTGACTGGTACTGTATGTGTGTTTCTATGATGTAAGACTTTTTGGAGCATTATTGCGTCTGTCTCTGATTTTGGGGGTGTTTTTGTGTGGAGATAAGACATTTGGGAGTGTTAGAGGTGTGTATCAACTCCATGTAGCTGACTGATGACTAAAGGAAATGAACACTCAGATAAGTGTTCTGTTGTCTTGGCAACTAGCCCGTCCAGTGTGGCTGTGGCTGAGGTCCAGAATCCTTCCCTGTTCTGAGCGCTGGTTCTAGTGGCACCGTGAGCGTGCAGAGGGGGGAAACTCGTTCTGCTTTTCAGAAAGACGGCCATACACTGCTCCAACGATACCGCTTTCCTGCATGTGCGACATGGTGCAAAAAAAAATCACTGTGGGTAAGGCAAGTCAGGGCCTAGTTATGACTGTGCTGAACATGGTTGGATTGAAGGACAATGGACTGTTTTCAGAACAGGCGCTTGCTACTGACCGTACCTCTCGTGGGTTTTCTGATGCCGACACCCTCGTGTTGTTTTCATCCGCCTTTCATGTTGTTAACTGTTTGCAGTTCTCTGAGACAATGCGTCTTCTTAATGCTGCCACTGATGTTAACATCCTCTTAAATTTTTAGGAATGTGCGCGTTCACTTTCTGTTCTATGTAGTCCGGCTTGATGTGCACTAACAGTACGCAAATGAATGAATGTTCTAATGTATATGGCCCCGTTCACACGGCTCGACGACCGAAGTTATTCGCTGGAGTCGCTCATGTTCTGTGTCTGTTCACACGCGCATATTTAGAAGACCGAGAACGCTTACAAGTATGAACGAGTAACAGGATTCGCTCCTGTATTTACAACGCTGTCAGTAAGTTTGTAATAGCGCGCTATTTGCTCTGAACGTAATTCGCGCAGGTGTAAACCTGATCTCCAATGTCGACAAACATGGCCATTCAGTTTTTGTTCATCTCTGCCGAGAGAAGCCGGAGAAGACGTGTGTTCCCACGTGATCTGGTAGCAAATGAAGCAACGTCGACTAATGCTGCTTTTAACGGTAACATTACTCAACATCGCCATTAGCACGCTCTATGGAAGTCAGGGAGCGTTGCACAGTTAATCACTGCGCATTTGCTACCAGTTGTATACTCCCGTTCCCGTCCACACTCGCACAACCAAGCGCATTTGCATAGGAACAAGAGTCAACTTTGGTAGTCGCTACCTGTTCTGAACAGGACTCATTACTACTAGTTGTCACACTCGTCCATAACCGTACTAAGTGTGAACTTGACCGGATTAAGCACTAAAATGAGGAGTGACAACTGTATTTCGCTGTAGTGTGAACGGGGCCTATGACATGCATTACCCCAAGCAGCTATCGAAGTCTGTTCAGGCACAGAAAGTTAATCTAATCTATTTTATATTGTGTTGAATTAGTATGGGACTGCTTCTGTTAATAAATTTAGTTTGTTTTTATTTGTTTAGTTGTTTTTAGTTTGTTTCTACATTTAGGTTATAAGCGTACCTCTACATGTAGGCATGGGTATCAGTCCAGATAGATCATATTAAAAGATTGACCGATTGCTAGATGGCGAGAGATGTACAGTTCATTCCTTTCAAGTGAACTGATGCCTATATTATCACTGATAATATAATGTAGTCCTGCAGTCATTCTACATTATTACAGACAGTATAATCTCCTATGTTAAATATGCTAAAAAAAACCCTGTAGCATGCGCTGAATAAGGTCCCAACAAAGAAACAAAAATAGCTTTTCATGCCTGGCTTCTTGTTTATATTCATCACCAACGGATTGTGAAAAAAAGGGATTGGCCAAAACAAACACGCGGTGTTTATTTTTCTCTTTTCCGTGCTGGTGAATGAACGCTAAGGTCACGCACTCGTACTTTACAGACACAGCGGAGTGAGCTCCTGCCTGAACACAAATAAATATTGGTGTTTTCTGTGACTGAGTCACCGTCTTGGCCACTGGCCGCCCTCCAAGCCTGCGGCGTCCTGGTGTTTTGTCCAGACAGGCAGTTTGGCGCTCTGCACGAGCGTACGCACCACACGCCTCCTCAAACCCTGGTTTCTCTTTGGGGGGGGGTTTGCCCCTTGAGACATGAGCTGAGGCTGCATGCTGGGATTGTTCAGAAAGCTGTCTCCATGGCTTGCTGTATATTGCTGATGATTACAAAAATAACCCTCTAGACACAGTAGACAGAAGTTTCTGTGGTGAACTTATTTCCAAGCTCGACAAGGTTTCCATCTCGGGTGAAATAAATGCAACACTATGAGAAATCTGAGTACTCAAAAGTCCTTGGAGACTTTTAAACCACAGTGAAAATAAACTTAGGCAACCTGTTAGTTAGGTATGTTTAAATGATAGTGAATTATCTTCTTTTTTTTAAAAGTTATCTAAACGCAATTTAAGTAAACTAAGTTTTCTTTACTTCTTAGTCTTGCTCAATTTTACTGGTGATTTATGGCCATGTAGAAGAGCAAAGATTGTGTGCATTCAAGGGCTCAAAGTCCACACACCTGCATCACCCCCTATTGCAAATGAACATTTCTTTTTCTTCATTAGATCCAATGACTTATTTGATTAGTGAGCTCGTAAGTCCTTCTGTGAGTCACAAGTTTCTCCTCATGCTCCTGTACTCTGACATATGGGTGTTCCGCCCAGGGCAGGACGGGTCTCTCTCTTTTGCTCTCACTCTCTCTTGCTGTCTCTCTCTCTCTCCCTCCCTCCTCCCACCTCTCTTTGTCGCTCTCCCTCTCAGTAATAGCGCCTCAGGTGTCAGACGAGTCATTCAGTCAGCAAGTGAACGGCAGGGTCAGGGCTTTACAGAGCTATTGCCCTTCTCCCAGCACTGTCAGAGAAGAGAGCGAGAGAGTTACGCGCAATGTCCAAGTGGATGAGCTTTAAACTTTCCAAAGGCAGTAGTCGCGTAAGTAACAGTGCTATTTATTGTTTTCTGAAAAAGCTGCAGTCACAAACAATTACAGCAACATTACATTGTAGTCGTTTGCAGATTAAATATCAGTTTGCTTGGTTTTAAGTTTTAAGGTGCGATGATATATTGGAGGCAGAAGGGCTTTACAAAGTAAATGTTTCCTTCTCTGGAACTTCTCTGGAATCATTCGGAAAATAGACGTCAGAACAGATGTTTTTGAAACTCGGCCGGCAGATGTTGGAGACGTGCAGTCAAAGTTCCTTGTGCGCTAAGTGTCGTTAATGCATCGTGATAGTCATTTCTGTCCATTGCAAAAAGCTTTGGATGTTTTTAAACCATAGGACCAAAGGTGTGTTCTCCTGTGACTAGTGTCATTTATTATAAACATGTCTGTTAAAGCTTTGGTCAGACTTATGAACATAGACCTGATTGTTGTGTCAAATGCTATTTGTATTAAAGTCATTGTTTGTTATGAAGATCAGTTTTTTTTTTTAAGTCTCATGACTAAGCTCTTTGGGGAAGAGGAATTTGGAGCTGGGAGCTTGAACAGGAAGCAAACCATTTAGCTTCACAGTGAGATAATATTGTGTGTATGATGCACTGGCAGGAAATGCAGTGGAAATGTTATATTTACACAAATTTTGTCTAAATTACCAGGGAATCTAATAATGTTGCTTGAGGGAAAAAAAATCTAAGTTAAGAAGCTTCCATCTTTCATATTCTAGAAAATATGAAACGCTAATAGTAAAACATTGAAGTTCAATATTTCCATTGGTATTACCAACTGCACTATACAAATACATGTAGATCTACTAGCAGATTGTGTGTGTGAACAAACAGTGAATAACAAAGCAAATAAAAACTTTATAAAAATAAAACCCATGATCAAATGGAAATGTGATTTTATGTGACAGTAACGGCGCGAGTAGGCTTAGTGCTAGTAAGCATAGTTATGATCATTTCAGTCCTGATAAACATCTGTAACTCCCGGTAGAAACTAAGAGACATCCAGTGAAACAGTTTGTCGTAAACCGCCAGCTTCTTCAGTGTAAAAGTCCTACACTGTAAAAAAAAAAATAAAAAATTTAAAATAGCATAAAAAACGGCAACATTGCTGTCTGTCTTTTCGCCGTTTTCTTACAGCGTTACCATTCCAAACACGCAAAATCTCTCATTTAAATATGGCTGTTTGCGGCTGGAATAATTTGCTCATAATCACCCGCAAAGTGTGAAATGATAAGGCGTGCAAATACTTTGGCCGCGCCTGCAAAATAACACCCCTTATTTGGGATCTTAGTAAATCGACACCTATGTGTTTGTTATACATTTCAAAATTGCTAATAACATGTGCAATACTCGGGTAGCTATGTATTTAAAATTTTATAATGGATAATATGTGATATACCTAGTGATATACCTTATTTATTGGATGGACAATATTTTATTGTAAATAATAATGGTATGTGTGGTTTATGTGAATAATAGTCGAGTGAGAAAGGAAGGAGTAACAGCACACTGTATTATTACTTTAACATTAACATTCTCCTAATTGAAGAGAACATTTTGACCGTTCAATTCCTTCACTCTGTTACTCTGTTGACTAACTTGGTATTGCCAGTCCAGCATTTATTAAGTATGGGTGTGTATATATTCAAAAACTTTGCTATAGGCGTCATACATTTTTTTTCCTTTTTTGGTGTTTTGAGAGAAAGAAAGAGCTCGTTCTGAATATTTCCCCTCTGAGGCTCACTGGGGATTGGAATAGATGTACAGGCCACACCCTGCACCATCTCTGTGTAAATTTCCAATCCTGTTTGCGAATCCTTCAATCTGGTCTTCAGCTGGCACTGTCAGTGGCCAGGAAAGCACTGTGATCACTTTTATCTTCTTTGTATTTTCCAGTATGAAGTCATAGCGCAATTGCAATGAAAAACATAATGAGCTGGATTCAATAAAATCCACTGAGTATTTTGAGGGCGTATTTAAATCAGTCGAACCAAAACAAATCCTTCCCATGTTGATCCGGCATGGTAACATAATAAAGCCAATTTTTCCCTCCATGGACGGAGGAAGTCAGAAGATCTAGCCAAAAACAACTACTTTTCACTGAGTGATTGGCTCTCTGTGTTACATCTCATAGGTCAGGTCATAGTAAACAAAGTAGTTGTAGCTGTAGTACAAAATATATTTGAGCTTTTTATGGAAGTATATTGCATTTTATAAATTTTATTCAAGAAGTGGGGAATCAAAAATTGAAGACTTTGCATGGACATAAGCCTTTCTAAAACCAGTCTGAGCACCACAGAGTTCAGGCCGTACCTTTTCCAGTTTCCTGAAACTTCAGTCCTTTTAAGCATAAGGCTGACCCTTATGAGCCTTATGACGCAGAGGAACACAAAGTTGATTTGATTGATTTGCGTGTGCCCTTACTGTGGCTAGGCGCATTTTGAATTAATTCAGCGGAATGTCGTCAAGAGGAACAGAGTACGGGTCTTAGACGCTTGAATGTTGAAACTCTAATATTGCTTAACCCGTTTACCCTTTGAGATGAGGGACTGTCACTCGCTCACCCCAAAAATCACCTAGCAACCAGTCCACCATCCCCCATTCTCCAAGTGACCTGATACCATGCAGGTGGTGGGTGAGAAGGACAACTTTGGTCACACCTGTTCTGCCCGCTTAAACCGGAGAGGGGCTGACATTTGAGGGATAAAAACGCACAGCAGACCAGACAGATCGTACTTAACCCCTTCGCGCAGATGCCAAGTTTGATCAATTCTCATCTATTTAGGGGGTGTTCTATTTAAGGCTTAGGTAAAAATGTAAGCAGTGTACCATGTTGTCCCATAGTGTCTCCAAATCTGTCCAAAATGGCTGAATTGTGCATTGCTGTAAATCATAAAATAATCCTATATTTAGCTACAAATCATCTGACTTTGACTCATGAAACTCACTTTTTTTGCATAATTTTCAAGTGGGAATTACTATCATTTAATCAGTATATAGGGGTATAGATATCCACAGTATGGGTCCAAAAACCTATCCAAAACCTGTCATAAAATGAATAAAATACTTTTTGTCAATTATAAAGCATATGCATTTGCCCATCATGACGGACGGTTTAAGATGAAATATGTAGCCTAATCATTCATTCAGGTGTGAAAATAACAGCATAAAACATATGGCACAAGACAGTGGTGGAGTGGAAAAACTAAAGTATGTATTTGAAATATTACAAGCAGTAATACTTATATATCGAGGAGGAAAATCTCTCATGTTCATAATCATATTCTCAGATAGAATCAATACTATGGTATCCTTTCCTGACCCACTCCCAGAATTCATGTCAGCAAGTCAGGGATTTTCTCTAGCCATGCTGACGAGTTGGCCACATTAGTAAAATCTTGCAAAAATAGCAGGCAAACAACAATTACACCTCGCCAAGCAAATGTGCATTCTTCCGGTTTCTGTAGTTGTTTGTGTAAAACTAAACTAATAAAACTAAAAATAGAAAAATAGCTGGTGGGGTTTTCAGAAGGTGTACTAGTGTTATGAAGGGGTATGTAACTATTTCTCAAACGCATTGTCCGAGACAATAAATCACCACTGAATCTGGAAAAGGACATCGCTATGCGTAAAACCAATGGTAGGATTGTATATTTCATATTTAGTAGCAGATATTGATATTGATATTGATTGATGATATAGTATAATTACACAAGAATTTCACTTGTTTGTTTTGCTATTGAGTGAGCAGGGCTTTCATGGCTGTATTGGCTACGTTCCGGCTTTTGTTGTCTGTAACTTGTTCCTATGACGGAATACAAATTTTTGGTGCTGAAAGAATATTTTAATGGACTCACAGATAGACACTATTGTCCACTGTGTCATGCATGGGTCGGTATAGTTGTAGGTGCAGCTGGGTGGGGGTTGCTTGTTAAATGGATTACGCGACAATAGTGGCACTTGGATTTGTCACAAATCGTGTACAAATAAAGCTAGAACATGGAGTTTGTCGTTTCCACTCATAGTTTGGTTGCAGGGGCAATGAATCTCTCAGTTGAGCAACCTCACGGCACTGAAGGCATGGCCACTAGGGCATCCACTAGGGCGAAGGGGTTAATGTCCACCTATCGCAGTGTTTAGTCGAAGCTACACTTATTTTCAACAGAGCATTAAATGAGGGATTTGTAGTGGTAAAATAAGCCTATTATTACAGCTGGTTCATGAAGGTCTACCTCAGTATAAGGGGAGTACAGACCAGCCAGAACCAGAATGCAGTATTAACTGCATTTCACAAAATGGGAAATGTAATAGAACCATTTGTGTGGTATTGTATTGTAGTAGTTTACAGCTACTCCTTTCTGTAGTGTCGGGTTTGGTAAGTGAATCTGCAGTACTTGCGTTGACCTCTTTTTTGATTCCAGTCCTCCTGAAGGATGGCAGTTTATAATCATGTGGGGTTTTTTTTCGTTGAAAAAACATGTGATTTTGCAGTGCTAAAATAAGGAAATGGCTCCTTTGTGTAATGTCTGAAAGTTTGAGGGATTTTGCCAGACTTCTCAAACCATGCTCATTCAGCCCATAATTTAATCTACATTTTTACAATACTAACAAAACCACTGCCTGAGGTATTTTATGTGGAGAAGGATACAGGTTTTTAGATAAATGCAGTCGCAGTGGGCAGACACAAGTTTCCCTTTATTTATACTATGAGATATATGCTTAGTGAGAAAAATAATGAGTCTGTCTGGACACCAAGGGCACTACTCTTCATCGACTGGTCAGAGATTCCTTTTTTGGCACAGGGTTTGAGCGTGTGAATAAGTGAGTGAGAGCATATGAGTGAGTGTGTGCGTGTGTGTGATTGAGACTGTTTGTGTGGGGATAAGTGTCTGCGTGTTTATGAGCGTGTTTATGTTTGTGTGTGTTTGTGTGCACGGCCATGCGCAGACTGTTTAGAGGGCATGTGCTGAAAACGAGCGACGGGTCTAGCCTTTCCGCCGCCTAAGCGAGATTGCGGGTGTGGGGGGGGTGAAGATCTCAGATTGGGGGGGTGGGGGGGCAACTGTTTTTTTTTTTTTTGTTCAAAGCGAGAAAAAAAAAACTGCAGCCAAACAGCCACTTTTTGTGTCTCAGGGCAGGGGCGGGTGTGTGTGCTTGTGTGCACAGAGGCATGGCTTGTATAAGGAGAAGGGCAATGCTTCAAGCAGCACATTGTTCAGGTTGTGGTTTTCTTTACTGCTCAGGGTTAAATTGCTAATGTGTAGAACAGTTTTTCTTATATTGCAGGGTAGGACGTACAATGTGTCTGTGGGTTTTATTACTTACGCTGGAGTAATTATGCTGATATAATGCTGTTTGTTCATTGTCTTCAGACCTTTCGCAACATCCATACTGTGTAACTTTTAAGCATTCTCTTTTGGCCGTATCATAACTTGAACAATTATTGTGGATAAATAATCCACAAAAATGTTTCTGTGTGTGAAAGCACAGATTGAATTTGGAATTTTTCTCCTCAGGACAGGGAGTGTGTATGTGTGTTTGCCCAGATATGTAGTCACACTTGGAATGTGCACATTACTTTTTGGGCGGGGTGTGTTGAACGCTCTGTACAAAACACCCATACTGTTCTGTACAGTCTATTTTCACGGTGACAGTTGAAATAGACTTTTTAGTTATTATCTGGTGTATTTTTCACAACAGTACTCAGCGTTCCATGTCAGGTGTAGCAGGGATATCATGAGAACAAGGTCATTGGAATATCTCTGAGAATTTCTGCATTGAGGAATCCATCAGACCTCTTGGCCAAGACGGCTCGGCCGCACCCTCTTCCTGTATGGCTCAAGCCATAGGCACTGGAAGTAGGGGTGCTGAGGGTGCTACAGCAACCTCTCTGATCGTAGTGCTCCTGTATATTTAATATATATATATAAATATGTATGAAATACATTTAATAGGCTACCAAAGGTTGTATAAATACAGGAAAATACTTCTGTATCAATGATACAAAACAACCTAAAATCTCCGTTGCGTTATAGCAAACAATTTGTCATTGCGATTTTCAGCACCCTGAGTTCAAAACATCTTCCAGTGCCTATGCATAAAGCCCCACCCCCAAGAAATTTGCCAGTACCTATAAACACCTGTGTTTTTCTTGTGTATGAATCAAGTAGAGCTACCTTCTGACATTACCAGTAGTTTAACTTACAATTCTGATGGAGCACATACAGACGGGTGACAAATTAAAGGAAAAACCGCTACAGTGAGGGGGTCCGGCGGCTCTGTTGTGCTGTGGGGGGCATTTTCCTGGCATAGTTTGGGTCCACTTGTCCCCTTAGAGGGAAGGGTCACTGCAAATCAATACAAAGTTATTCTGCGTGATCACCTTTATTCTATGATTAAACATCTTGATGGGAGTGGTCTCTTACAGGATGACAATAGAGACAGAGCGCAAATAGGCCCCACCCACCCTGGGAGGGAAAACACATCCCGCTATCGCCCTCCATTGACTTGACGTGCAGGTGCCAGCTTGTCATTTCGATCTGTTAGCTAACAGCATAAAAATGCCTAAAAGTTGTTGTTTGGTGGGATGCACTACAAACAAGCTAAAAAAAAAACAGAATTGCGGTTTTATAAAATTCCGAATCGTAAAACGGAGCCCATAAGATGAGAAAAGTGGAGGCGTCGGAGGGAAGAAAGGGAAAAATGTGGGACCCTGGAACTCCACATGCTTATGTGTGCAGCAGGCATTTTTTCACAGGTAGCCTAAGTCAAATAAGTTATCCAATTGTCAATTTACACGTAACTATATTGCTGTAAGAAATGCTAAAACATTTTGACCATATGCAAATTGTTTGTAGTGGAATGTGGATAAGTCGGAGTACTATAACGTTACAGTATTATATTTGCAAGTGCAAAATATTATCATCCACTAACAAAAAAGTTGTGGGCATCCAAAGAACGATCATTTTTCATCGTTCTGTGTGTGTAGATTCCAAACAAACAGTGAGACAAAGAAAAAGCAATCAGCTTTCAATGGATAGGGTACTCTTCTCATGCCAAGTTTTTATGATATATTTTCTAACATTTTGAGAACCTTCATAAAATACAATTTGCTAAAATTATTTGTTAAAATACAGTTCGTAATTTGACTAGACAAAAAAAAATGTGCAGGTTGTAACTGTTCAAGTAGGCTAAGCTAGCGAAATAGAAGTAACGTTAGCCTATTAGGCTACTAATAACAACAATAATAATTATAATAGTAGTAGTATACGCTATAACGTTACTGGTAAAGTGTAGTTAGACTTGGGTGTTTTGATCTTATATTAAACCATTATCTTACCTGCTGACATTTCGATCAAGTAGTTGTAAATATCAACTGCCCCCACTTTGGGATCTTTCAGTCGTCCTTATGATGATATTATGGCATTGTATGGACCAGACTTTGACATATTATGTGATATATGTTTGACAGATATGTGATAAGTCCATTATATACTCACCACTGCGTTTAAATCAAATTTGAATCGTATAATTAACGGAGTTTGAGAAACATAACTACACTACCCAGAATCCCGCAGCTACCGACCACTCTGCTCTTGTAACTTATTAAAGAAGTAGCTACCGGTCAAAGAAGTAGCTACCGGTCACTCTGCTAGTGAAAATGCCTATCACTTTGTCTTATTATGGAAGTGAAACTAAGAGTATCACCAAGGGCGAGAATCACTATCAGCCTGGCCATGTCGAAAGTGTCAGCTTTATGGCTTTCAGTCCAGCAGTGGTGGTGAGCGAGTAGCCCAGATGTTGTAGTCGTTTTTTTTTGTTTTTTTTTGAAAACGTGTTTGTTGTTTATTTGTTGGACATACTTTCAAATGACCAATTTTATAAATAATAAAAAAATGGGACTACGGAGCTCTATGCCCCCATCCACAGGGCACGAGAGTCACTGGATGGTTTGATGAGTATGAAAATGATGTGAGTCATATGCTGTGGCCTTCGCAGTCACCAGATCTCAACCCAATTGAACACCTATGGGAGACCGCGCTCTCCACCACCATCATCGAAACACCAAATGAGGGAATATCTTTTGGAAGAGTGGTGTTCCATCCCTCCAGTAGAGTGCCAGAGACTAGAATCTATTCTAGACGAGAGGTAGAATCTATGACAAGGTCTATTGAAGCTGTTCTGGCCTGGCGGCTCTTGGTGGCCCAACACCTTATTAAGACACTTTATGTTGGTTTTTCCTTTAATTTGTCACCCGTCTGTATCTACCTGTGTAAGTATAGACGTACTTGGAGGAGGAAAAAGGGTTTACAGTGCATACAAGATGGCCGTCCTTAAATGGTTTATTTCTTGTTTTGTGTGTCTGTACAGCATGTTCTCCTAAATGATCACTAAGGCCGCATTTACACTGCAGGTCTTGATGCCCAGTTCCGATTTTTAGCCTATATCCGATTTTTTTGACCGCCTGTTTACATCTACTTTTGAAAGTGACCCATATTCGATACCTGTGTTTACACTTGCTTAACACTTGAAACA
Source organism: Synaphobranchus kaupii (assembly GCA_029718625.1). NCBI lineage: Eukaryota > Metazoa > Chordata > Actinopteri > Anguilliformes > Synaphobranchidae > Synaphobranchus > Synaphobranchus kaupii. The sequence continues at coordinate 57,416,097 of CM056383.1, read as the reverse complement.
ACCCGCATGCGTACAAGAGGGTTTGGTTACCGAAACGAAAAAACGAAAGTAAACAACCAGCCGGCACTTTCTCGCAATGGACGCAAACGAGACCGAAATAATAATTCAAGCAATTGCTTTCCGAAGCATCTTTAGAGGTCCGCAAAATATATATAGCCTATATATAATTTCACTTGCGCCGTTTTTTTTTCCACCGGAGAGTAGTTGTGCACGTGAAAGTAACGTTATACGTCATTAAAATGCAAAAAAGTACAAGATCGTCGCATTTTCAATGACGTGCGAATCACAATGACAGGGAATATCCGATCTGTCCGTTTAGATGGCAGTCGCATTGGCAGATATCCGATTCATATCAGATTTATTTCCACATATGATTGAGGCCTGAAACGGATCTGAGAATATCCGATTCCATGTGCTTTTTTCCTGTTTACACGTTCATAATACATATCCGATCTGTGCCACATTCCGCAAAAAATCGGAATTGGGTCACTTTTACCAGGTAGTGTAAAGGCAGCCTAACAGTCCAGACATGGGCAGTGATGGGTAGGTTGAGCTGAAACCTCACAATACCAGCTGTGAATTCACATACGGAATGGTGTGGATTTCCTCCATTTACTGACACATTCTGTGTAGTGTAGTGTTGTACCATTATGCAGTCGTGGTAAACATTGTGCGCATGTGTGTCTGCACACCAAAAGTCTGTTCTGGCTAACCATGACCCTTTGTACGATACACAATTTCTTATTTTCTTAGAGCACTGGCTGTTTGAAGTAGAGAAGCTCTTCTGCAGTTCCGTGCTGTGACTTGTGGTTCAATAAGAGTGTTCGTAATTGGTTGCAGTTTGCTTAGTAATGACAATATTTTGTTTTACATTTTTTCATGCAATAGATTACATTTCTGTAAAAGCAAAACGATGAATATGATAAATCTGTTGAAGTTGATGTTGTAGAAGACAAAACTTGCTTGTGTATAAAGACACTGAATCAAAACAACACTTTAATATGCAGTGATCAAAGTACATTCAGAGATATTTGAGTATGCACTATCGCTGTTTTTCACCCATATTGCCAAATATTACCATAAAGCATGTTAAATGGCATGGGTAATTTAACCCTGCAGACACGTTTACCGCATAGGTTAAGTCATTGGCCTGATGGTACACTCTGCCCTACATCCTTGGAAAGCACGAGTAAATAGCCGTGACATCACGCCAGTGTAGTAAGTGAGAGCAGATGTACAGGAAGAGGGTGCGGCCGAGCCGTCTTGGCCAAGAGGTCTGATGGATTCCCCAGCCGGGACCTGACAGCCAACCAAGCCCTCACCAGAGTTTATAACTTGACTACGGGCCCGATGAGTGGGAGTCACCTTCACAACAACATGGATTAAGTGCGCCCTAGAGCTTTAGAACATGAATCATGTTTTGAGGTTCTTGCTGAGGTGCGAAGTTTGCGCTGATGAGTTTTGGAGGAAGTTTTCAGGGATTCGGCTTGTCAGGCAGCCGGTTTTTCACAGTGACTAATCAACTGAAGCCATGCAGTTATCAGGTGACTCAATGAGATTTCCCGTGTACCACAGATAGCTTGGTGAACTGAAACACCCGACCAGTATGTGATCATAGGAAACCCCCTCCAGTCTCACGAGGGAAGATCGTGCCTGCCTTATGAGAGGCAAACGTCATCGCTATCACCACTTCCCGTAGAGTTAATGATCGTCTTTCCATGCTGCTTGCATGAATTAATTCCATTGCTTGCCATAATTATTTGTATAACTTCAAGCCTTTAAGCGTTGTGTTCTTATATTTATACATCTGAAAAATTATGGAATTGACTGAAAGTTGCTTATGGTTCACTTCTCAGTCCAGAGGTGTAGTTTTGCATTTGTAGAGGTGGTTCCCCATCTACTGAGATGTTTCTGTATTGAACGGTGGGTCTGACGTAACTAACATATCCATACAGCATACGAATGACCTGCACATGTAGTTGAAAATGGTCAGCAAAAAAATACTATCAGTCTTGCACCGTCAAAAATGAAAACAACAATATAAAGAATATATGTGTGTCCATTGTTGAGAAATTGAAAGCTATTGACCAAAAAATGGGAGGTAGAAGGGTCTACGCCAGACTGGACTGTGGGCATAAAGCTAGCGAGGGATTGGTCTTGCTGTGTCATAAAGCACAAAACCTCAGTGAGGGAACTTTGAAAAGGGAGCAGTGGTTTACCAATGACTTAAATGGCTTCTTGTACTGTTACTGAATAAATGCATCTGTCAATTAACACAAAACCTAGGTTTTATGGAACTGATGATTGCTTTTTGTTTCATTATGCACCTTCCTCTGCAACTTGTACTCCTCAAAATCTCAGTTAGACCCTGATACCCAGATGTTATTGACGTAGAGATGGATAGCATGACAAGGAAGACTAGTATTATAGACAACCTGCCAAAACATTTTATTGTGTCAATCAGGGTTGCCCTAACCACAATTAGGGTTGGGGTAGATTCAAGCATATTTTAAATACATTTTACTCAGCACTTTCTAAAATGCTCTTTCGCTATTGCATTTTACATCTTGTCTGTGATTCAATTTACACAATGTGCCTAATTTATGTTCACACATACCATAACAAAAATGCATCACAGTTATAAGTCCTCCTAACACTCCTTCCAAAGTGAAGAGAATATTTTGTGTTGGCTGTAAAACAAATCCTACTTGGAACAGCAACATTGAGACACATTAGAGTATGTTATACTCTCACTTTCTTCATAAAACAAGAGCATAGCCTTTGAGTTGATAAGGAATAAAGGGATGTATGTCCAATTCCAGGCTCTTCTTGGTGACATTATACCTCTTAAATGTCCGGTAACTGAGCTCGCTGACCGCCTGTCTGCGCAGAGGCACAAGCAGCTCACCTATACTCGGTGGAAACAACTTCCGAAGGAAGGAAGAACGTTTTTTCTGTAGGCTTTGGTTTTGAACGGAAGGCGGAGACTTGGAAACCTTTCACGTGCTACAAAACTCTGCTCTGAAAGCGGGCCTGGCTGTGACTAATAAACCGCAGCCTCTTTCGGATGGTTATGATTCAAGTTCTGTGAATATCTGTGTTGGATGAACCATTTCCTCCCTGGAGTCCATTAAATATAATTTACGATGCTTTGTTCTGACCTCCCTCTCTCATGTTGACCTCACAGCCTGGGCAGCAGGTGCATCCCTCTGCCCGCAGGCAGTGTAATAGACAAAGCAGTGCTTCAGTTATTGGAGGGAGAGGCTGGAGAGGCGCTTGCTGGCTGCAGCACAGACCCATGTGTCTGCGGGAAGACTCTTCTCCCAAAGTGCGTGACGAGCTGCATTTCACAGTCGAGGAAGGATGAGGCGCTATATTATTCTGTGCAGGAGTCCTGGGTTTTTGGAGCGAGGGAGCTGGACACCGTCACTGAAAAATGTCACCGAACCCACTTTTCACTGTTACTGCACACTGCTACTGAGCACGCTCAGTGGAGAGCTTGGTGCGGAACACTCAGTAAAGCACCGGTGTTCTGTGTAACGGCCATATCTGTCGTCTCATTGAGAGTGAGCTGGTGAGGTTGAGAGTAGCTACCTAACAGCAGGAAGGGAAGACCCGTAACCTTTGGAGTATTGCCCACTGTGTGTCGTGAAAATCTTAATTGCTGCCCGAATCCAGACATTTTGGGATGCTTTCACCCGAAACACACCGGTAGCCGGAAGCTTCTGTGAGTGCTCTCTGTGTGTATGCAAACACGGTTCATTCTTTTGCATTGTGATGTAAATTCAACAGAGCTGATATTAATCATCTGGATGACATAAAGATTTAAGGACGACTAGGCCTTAATAAAAATCCAATAAAGTGTGACTTTAGTACGTTCGGGCTTCTCTGCCTGACGAAAAAATTAAAAGTGATGTAGCCGTCAAGCACTCAAAATAAACAAAGCAACACACAATGAATTGCACTGTTCTCCTTATAATTACTTTTGCCCTTGGCTGTGTAAATGGAGGCACGGATTGGAAATTCCTATTTAATTGGGTTGTCTGTCTGTGGGCATATTAAAGTTACATTTCTCTCGCTTTCTCTGTGTCCTCCGTCGACCTCCCCTCTTTGCTTGGTGGCAAAGGGGGAACTGCGTGTTCATAAATGTTGGCAGTCCTTGTTGAAACTGTTGTTAGTCAGCATATTACTACATACAAATGTGAATAAAAACTTTAATTTGTGATAGCCGGCATTATCAAGCGAGGAAACTAGGCTTTGGGCTAGCTGAACGCAGCTAGTCAAGAGACCTATAAAAGCCTTAGGAGTCTATCCTTGCCACCGTCTGGAGCTGTGGTAGTAGTTAGTAGTTAGTCCCTAGGCTTGCTTGCTAGTTATAAAAAAAAAAAAAGTTAGTTAACTAAGAAGTTAACTAATTGCTGGCTGTTGATTTTCATATCCAGTACATTTTCTGAGAGTGCCACATATTTGGTACCATGTTAAAAATGAATATCGTTTGTAGTATGCATTTAAATTCTGGATGTCTAACTTTCATATTCGTACCATATTTCTCATGTTGTTTTCATATTTTTTTTTTTAATTCAGAGTAGAATCATTTGCAGGTGTCATGAGCCCTGCGCTCAGCTGACACGGTCACAGACGGACGCAAGCAGTAAAATCACTAATCACAGGGTGGTGCCTCAGACATCTTGGCCCTATGACGTCTGTGCCATTGCGGGGGAGTGCCCACAGAAGCCCATGATTAAGGCAACCGGAAGTAGTGACTTTGCCCTTGTAAAGTTGTCTGTCTCTGTCTGGCGGAGTAATGTAGAATCCCGGTGAACTGTTATGTCTCTTCTGAAGGGCGTCAGTGAGACTCAATCAGTCAGAAGTCAGCGAAATCATATTGGTTGAATCTAGAACTATTTTCGCATACGAGGGCTCTGGATTTTTGATGTTGTTTGTGAGATATTACTTTATTTAAATAAGTGCACTGCATTCTTTTTATTGATGCATATATACTTTTAAAGATTTGATTAAGTCAGTTACACAAACAAAACTTCTTGCATTCTGTTATCTTATTCTCAAACTTGAAACTTGATATACCTCTATGAGGGATGTAGACTCTGAAACCCTGCCATAAAGTTATATTGTACACACCTTACAGACCTCTACAGGTATTTCATAACAGGGCAATGTTGTAAAAATGACACAACAACAATATAAATATCAGCTGCAAAGCCAACGACATGGTCTCTCTGCTGGATCGGACCATCTGCCCAGTTAAATGACTGAACGATCACATCATTTGTATTGCTGTTCTTCTCTGTACCTGTGTGAAACGGCAAACGGATCGTTCGAGCTGCGAGTGATTTGTTCCTTTGTGACCGTAGGGGTTTCGGAAGAGGACCGCTCCTTGCTCGAGAGTGACCGTCTCTTTTTTTGTGTCTCTGTCTCAGCTCTCGGGCGGTTGCGAGCTGACCGTGGTGCTCCAGGACTTCAGCGCCGGCTGTAGCGGCGAGCTCAGCATCCAGACGGGCCAGACGGTGGAGCTCCTGGAGCGGCCCAGCGACCGTCCCGGCTGGTGCCTGGTGCGGACCACCGACCGCAGCCCCCCCCAGGAAGGCCTGGTGCCCAGCAGCGCGCTCTGCGTCTCCCACTCCCGCAGCAGCGTCGAGATGGACTGCTTCTTCCCCGCCGGAAAAGGTGCGTCCGAACACACCGACGCCCCTTTCGCAAATGCACAGATAGTGCGTTATATACAGGTTCCTTCCCAAAGGTGGCCGATCATATTCGGTAGGTAAGATGAGATCAGCGGAGAAACTGAGCATTAAATGCCGTTCATTTTGTTGTGACCAACATTGTGACCAATGTTTTTATATATTCCTTGACACATTGCCAAATGCGTATATTAAACAACAGTGCAGGATGAACCCCCCCCCCCCATGGTTGACAGTTCATCTACTCTCCCCTACCTAGGGGTGTGCAGTGTTGTCGCCATGGTAACGTGCGACGGACGGACCAGACCGGTGGCTTTAACCTCAAAGCAGATTCATCTGTCTGAGTGAATGCCGCGTGACACATGCGCAGATTCAGTCAAAGCTGCAGTGTGCTTTATGATACTGAGAGCACATGTTTTCCATCTAATACACATGCTCGACTACGAAATTTGCAAATCGGTGACAACAGAAAAAGAGAAACGTTTACGCATGAAGTTTTTTCCTTTGGATTTGTATCCGTTGTGCGTAGACTAGAAATCATCCAAAAACAAAAAGAAAAGTGTGCACTCATTTTGGTTTTGGCCTCAGCTTTCATCAGCGCATGGCAATGTAACGTTTCAAAAACACGCCTTAAAGAGGAGGCTGTCTGTTTGAGCAACTGCAGTAACGTACCACACTGGCCAAAGACAAGACAATGGACAATGTACCACTCACTGCAATATTCCAATGATTCATCTTGTCCATTGGTAATTGACTATGCTCCCTCTCAGCTGCTCCTATACAAAGACTGTATAAGACGTCACCCATTGCCTTTCCACGGCCTCGTAAAAACTGAATTGAAGCTCGGATGTCTTTTTCGCCGCCCGTTTGTACAAACTGCGCCTGCTCCGTGGAGCCGAAGAGGACTCAACCTGTCCCTCCGATTGGTCCTGAACAAATGTTAATACCCTGTCCAAACGACACAATATTTTAAAAACTCAGCACATGCAGAGGCATTAGATGAAGGAAAGGCACCTATTGCAATGAAATGTTTTTGTGGGAAAAATTTATTGACTGAATATTTTGACCACATTGCTGCCATTGACTTACATGGTGAAAGACCTATACTGGAGCCAATCGCTGTGGCGCTAGTGAGCAACGGCACAATTGCCGCTCCCAGCCCAACCAGGAAGTGCGCTTCAAAACGAAAGCCCAGTCTTGGCCCCTTGCTCCTATACTCGCAAAACCCAGAGGCTTGGGTCAATGTGGCGAGTTGTGGTTGCAATTACTCTCTGACAACTTCCTAATCTTTGACAAAGGAGTTCAGGACCTCCTTTACTAAGACCTCTAGAGGGAGCTGTTGATTTGAAAAGGCGGCATGAATGCTGAGCCTTTTGAAATAAATAAATAAATAAACTTTACGGAATAGAGTAGGAAAATCATTTTAAGGCTTTTGCCATTTTCAATGTGATACTACCCTTCAGAACATTCAATGGAGGCGCAGTGATGTAACATGAATTAACTGCCCTTGGATGGAAGTCTGCTGGGGATTTGGGCGTGGAGGCTATTCCTTGTATATGTTCATAGCTGTGGCACTCCAACAAAAATAAGTGTTGTGACTCTGGATAAAAGTATCTGGTAAATGAATACATGATCAGTATCATAATTATGGCATACTTATGAATTTGTTTGAAAAGATGAGGCTCCTTAGCAATTAAGCCCTCAAATAGAAGAAACAAATGATTAAAACATAATTAAACAATGATTTGGGAGGCTTCCCAGTTTTACGCAGTGCAGATATCCAGCTAACTCCTGCTTTTTTGATACAGGCCCCTGCTCTTTGCCCCGGCCAACAATAAGAGCCATTCAGTCGACAGCACAATGCACTTTCCTGGCTTTTCAGAGTACCTAGAGGACACAATAGATATGCACTTACACTCATAGGAGGCTGGTATTTTGGAGCAGGTGTTTTGGCTGTTGTCCATCAGAATTAATGGAACGCGTGATGTGAAAAATGCCAAATTGTGCAGAACTTGATTGTGGAGTGTAGGCTCATCACTGACATGAAGTGCATTCACAGTGATATCCTAGAATATGTGGAAATTTATGAAAAGTCCATAATTCAGTTATTTTCATCAGCTGACTTCATTCAATTTGAAAATGTGTCAAGTTTAACCAGTGAGCTTCTTTCCAGGTGTGTTATATAACGTTAGCATTATGTAAGCATTCCATTACCTTCTAATTTCTACACTTTATTGAACCATCCCAGTGATACACAAAAAAATTTAAACTAGAAACTGTGTAACGCGTAAACTACAAACCCTTTAATGCATACTTTTAGCCAGACCTGGAAATGAGTGAAACAACCCCTGTTAATGAATCCAGAGAGATTCAAAGCATTTGCAGTCATTTCAAGCTGTTTGGTTTATTTGAATGTAAGCTGTCCTATTTACTCATTGGTTTATTTATGCATCCAGGGTTTTTGACTGTCCTAGATCCGTGTGGTTGTGGTGACAACCGTTGCCCTGATACAGTAACCTAAATATGCATCTCCCAATCACTGAAATTTTCATCAGAATGCTGATTTGTAGATTTTTCATATGACCCAGCCAATCACTTATTTAGCCATTCTGAGGCTGGTTTATAAAAGCATCATATAGTCAACTCCAGAATTATTGGCACCCTTCATGAAAATGAGCAAAAATAATTCTATAAAATAAACAATACACATAATGATTCAAATATTCTGCTCCAACATTTGGGAAAACTATTTACAAACCCCAATTCCAAAAAAGTTGGGACAGTATGTAAAATGCTCATAAAAGCAGAAAGCAGTGATTTGTAAATTCTCTTTTACATATATTTGATTGAAAACAGTACAAAGAAAACATATTTAATGTTTTACCTTATCAACTTTATTGATTTTTGATCTTTATTGACCCATGGTTGGCTAAATGGCTGTAAGTCATCAAGGGTCTGAGGTATCAAACAAGCCTCAAACCATCACTCTGCTGCCAGATATGCAGTAGATATGGATGGATCACTTTAAAGGGATAGTTCGGAATTTTGGACATAATGTCTCAATTACGACTTACTCATGATTTAGTTGATTGATGGAAACCATTTTCAACTAATTCCATGCTGTCCCTTCTTTTGGACATACACACGTTGCTAATGCTAGCGCAACTCTAAGGTAACCGGTAGCATCCACTACCAAATGCACTTAAACAACTATCGTTGAATCCTTTACTTTGTACTGACCTATATTCTCTGTGGAAGTACGGCGGCGGAGCGAACGTGGCCATTGCAACTTGTTGCTCTTCTTTGTTGTTGTAGTCGACCAGTGCCGGCAATACATTGGTAGGTAACGTAAAGTATCGCTCCCCAGATAGACTATCGTCGTATTTTATTTGCTTTGGGTGCACTGTGGCGTGTTTAAGTGCGTTTGGTAGTGGATGCTACCGGTTACCTTAGAGTTAGCATTAGCAACGTATGTATGTCCAAAAAAAAGTCCCTTCAAGTGATTCATCCATATCTACTGCATAAAATGCAGAGAGGTTATAGTATCACTTGTAAGAGTACCTGAAAATAAGATATCAAGAGTCTTTTGATATCCTTTTATACCCAGTCATGATAGCATCACCTGTTAACCTGTGGGATGTTCCAAAGAGGTGTTTTTTGAACTTCCCAGTCTTTTTTTTTTTTTTGCCCCTGTCCCAATTTATTTGGAACGTGTTGCAGGCATCAAATTCGAAATTAGCGTATATTTACAAAAATCAATAAAGTTGATCAGGTAAAACATTAAATACCTTTTCTTTGTTCTGTTTTCAATTAAATATATGTCAAAGAGAATTTACAAATCACTGCTTTCTGCTTTTATGTGCATTTTACATACTGTCCCAACTTTTTTGGAATTGGGGTTTGTACTCTAATCTTATTTTTCTCAAAAAAACATAGGAGTCAAAATTATTGGCACCCCTAATGAATATTTTAACCAAACAAAATGGTGTCTTTGGTGAAATTCTATTTTTTAATTACCGTAATCTCAGTCTCCAGAAACTGTATTGCTGCCTTTTTCTGTTTCACTGGGGTATAAATATGAGGTTGCACACGTAAAATCCTTTTGTCATCCATCACCATAGGGAAAACCAAAGAGTTTTCAACTCAAAAGAGATAGATGCTTGTTGACCTATACAACTCCGGTAACGGATATAAAAAACTACATAAACAGTTGAAAATACCACTAAGCACAGTCGCAATAATCAAAAAGTTAAAGAAGTCTGGAACAGCTGCAAATCAGGATGCATATTTTACACTCAAAAGCAAACTTTACACTCAAAAAATGTTACTGTGTTATTCACGTGGCAACCACATGTGCGCGCCAAGACAGCCGTATTAAAATGTGGAGTATGATGAAAGCAAATATATTTTGTTGCAATAAATTGTATTGGCATATTTTAAGTGGTTATTTAGAGGCTATCTAATCTTTTTGTATTTCAATATTATATTTTAAATTAGATATAAAATACTGGATGATGATTGTTAAAATAAAAGTATACGGCTCCCCCGTATGTTTGAACCCAAAATATGACTCATTGTATGTTTTGTTCATTTTTTATAGCCATTTTTGCTAATTTTCATGAAGGGGTGCAAATAATTCTGGAGTTGACTGACTGTATATCCAACCTAATGCTGATTTATTCATATCGTAGATCATTGGAAATCCTGATCAATTCTGTCTATAATATCCAAAAGACATTAATGAGATATTAATAGTACCATTTTGATTATGAATCAGTGTATGGGCAGGTTTGGCGCTACCTCCCTGTTCTCTTAGTGAGGATTGTTATTTATTTATGCTGAATTTCATGTCCATTATCTGGCCTCAGAAGGACCTATTATTTCCCAACAGGAGCTTCCTCTGTGTCCTGTGTCCTTTCCCTTGTTTAAAATGTCCCTTCCAGAGTGCCCCGGACTGACTATTCCTGACTCTAGCTACCCAGAAAGGGAACATATTCATATCTACTGAACCTGATTTTACTGTGACGAGCATGGGGATGACTAGGGATGTGCAAAATGTGACTTAAGACATAGATAATAACTTGCAGATAAATTGCAAAGCAATGATTGGTCTAGATCAGGGGTAGGGAACCCTGGTCCTGGAGAGCCGCAGGGTCTGCTGGTTTTTGTTTTCACCTTAAATACAGCAACTAATTAAACCAAAGAAACCAGGTGAGGTGAGTTAACTGTGTAATCAACTGCTTTAATTGATCAATTAAGTGGGGAGTAACAACTAAAACCAGCAGACCCTGCGGCTCTCCAGGACCAGGGTTCCCTACCCCTGGTCTAGATGGTTCAGAATAAAAGGTTAACTCTTGTTGAAAAGTTCTCAAAATTATGCGTCTGCAACAGGACTTCCAGAGAATGTTAGTTCCAGAGAATGGTCATGGTATTTATGTATTTATGTTGCATTAATTGCAGCGATTACAGCTGCATCATGCTGTGCTAAAAGCTTAAGAGTGTGACAGTGCCAGTGGACTACCTAAGATTGAATGTGTCATTTATCAGCATTCAATTTACACTGCACATACATACACAGCAGATTACTGCATGTCCCTCTAGCAAAGTGCAGCGCATGCAGATATACTCAGTGCCCAATATTTTAACACAAGCGTATATCACTAGTGCCTATATAGCATGCACAGTCCAGTGCATGTACAAATGTATGCATATAAATGCTGTAAAATATTGCCTGACTGCATTTTTTGTGTTAATATAATTAAATGAATTCTGCAGTCCTACTTCCTGTCTATTTCCTTTTAGCTCTGTAACATGATTCTTCTTGTCAAGGAATCTTTACAGTCAGACAGATATAATTGGTTGTTGGTGACAGTTTTCTGTTTCACCATAGATTTGGTATTTTACTGCACTGCATATCACAACTAGATGTTCCACTGCTCTGGCAGTAAAGAAACAGGCCTTATGGGCAAGGCGGGCACGTTTTGTGTAGAGAAGCACTACTCCCAGACTACACACTTCCTGTTCCTTGACTTGGCGCTTGCGTTCTGTGTAAACAAGGACCTTTCTAAAACAAAGCTTACTGTTGCCTCACTAAATCATTCCCAGTTCCTTGCGGATACAGTCAAAGGTTCCCACAAATAGTCTGTCACTCTTAAACTTACTTTGTATCTGCTTATAGGTCCCAAGAATGAAGACTCTGTCGTTGTCATCTCTGTATTCCTCCTTTCTGTGACAAGCCATATTTGCTACATGAATAATCAAAAATTCTGTATGAGCAATAAGCACCACTAACTAAGTTTTATGTCTCCTGGAAAATGGCACAAATATTAAACAATAGACTGCACAGTTTTGTAGTCTCAAAGGCAGGTTTTCTGACAGTAACGAGATTGTAACTCCTTTTTCTACACCCTGTGTATTTATTTGGCGGTTGTCTTTCAGCCCCTCTGGAAACAGTGAACCGCCCTACTTTCCACATGCTGTAGAAGACTTAATTCAGCACAGCCACAATCTTGCCATCTGTTGTTCCAACCTACTTACAGGGGGGGGGGGGATGCTTGTGTCATCATGTGAAAATTAGTTATTCTCACTTTCGTTTTGGGTTTAGACAGAGCGGCAGGACGATAATCACAGCTACTAAAGTTGCAGATCCAAGCTGGCTTCATTTTTACAAGCTCTCTTTCACATGGATCTCTCTTGCATATATCGTGGAAAAGGTGGGCCTGTTTTGAAGGAAGTATTTAATTGAATAGTGTACAGTACATCTGCACTGGAAACAAGGCTCTGTGCAACTTGTCAGTAATGCATGATTGCATATTGTTAATGTTCATGTTCAAGATCATTATTTATGTACGGTCCCATCTTCTTTCACATATTCATAACTATACTGTAACAGACACAAAGCGTGGTCTAAGGTAAAACCAAAACCAGGCGAAAAATGAAACGTGTAAGTCCTACCTTAGAAGCGAGTGCCTTGTGGAGTGTGTGCCAAACAAACCCTTTCTTGAGTGGTCATTTTCTAGTATGCATGGAATTACAGATTTTTCCAGAAATTGATTGAATCAAATGAATGTATGGAATCAGGGGAACCAACCCTGTCTCAGTAGTTTATATGCAGTTTATATTGTTGCCGATATTTCTATTTTTTGTTTTTTACACTGATGATAATAGAATTAAGTTTTTTCACATTTTTATGAATAAGATTTCTTGGAGATACAAAGTTTATGTATGACACTGACCGTATGCTCTATATGCAATTCCGTCATTTTTCCACAGAGTCCAATGCTTTTGCGTTTGATTAATGCTCACGTGGTCACACTGTTATGGAGCGTGTGTTTTTTAGTGCAGTTTTAGGGCAAATATGGGTGCAGTTGTAGTCTTTTAAGCATGTTATTTGGCTCCATTGTTCAGGAAAAACTCACTTGCATTTTGACTGTACACTGCTCAGAGAGAGAGACCCATTGCAGAATGCAAAACTAAGGGTGATATGTTTACAGCTACCCAATAAATGGAAATGTGCCCTTTCCCTATTTGTCCCTTCTCTATGCACTACCTTTGCATCATGGTCACCTGCACAATGCGCTCAGCGACCATGCTGTTGGCCTTTATTATTTGTTGGTTTTATTGATGTGAATATCGTCAACTAGTCAAAACTCGTTTCTGGTTTCATAAATCTCGGTTTATGAGAAGGTGCCTTAAGCCCATTGGCATTTCTGGGAAATATCTCAGTTTTTTTTGTTCTTCTTGAGGGGTCGGCACTTTCTCTAGATATTGGTATTGTAGCGGCAGCTAGCATAGTAGCTAGCTAGTTAGCCACCAGCTGGCTAATGTTCTGTGCATTGCCAAAGTTTTTTGATGTTCGATTGTGTCATAGCTATCCCTTCGTGTATTGTAATGGGCATCTAACCCTTGGTCATTCTACCCTGTTTGTTAAGCTTATGTACTGGTCTGATAACAGTCTCTGATATAAACTCCTCAAAAAAAGTTCGGAAACGTTATTTAGGTCGATTATTCCTCCCCTTTAATAATACCAATTGGTATTGTATTTTATATCGTTGGAAAGCCTGATTAGTCACCTTTACAACGAGGTACAACTTGTAAGGATCATGCATTCGTGGAATGAGCAACACAGCTAACCGTTTGGGTAGCGGCCCAAAAAAATGTGCCAAAATCCCCTGCAATATTCTTCTGTTGGTATTCACTCTCGTTTTGAGCTTCAAGTGCTGGCAGGTGTATGCCAGTCACAGGTGTGTAAGCCTGCAATGACTGCCCTTCACCATCAGGCCCGTTTGCGCTGGTGTCGACAGCACCGACAGTGGAACCTAAGAATGTGGGGCAACGTCATGTTCAGTGATGAATCAAGGTTCTGTCTGCGGAAGCTGGATGGCAGGATCAAAGTATGGAGATGGCGTGGAGAACGCTATGCAGATTGCTGCACAGATCGCGTGACACCTTTCAATGGGGGCAGTGTCATGGTGTGGGGCGGTATCTCTCTCACAGGCAAAACAGAACTTGTCATCATTGAAGGCAATCTCAATGCAGTGAGATATCGGAATGAGATTCTGGAGCCAGTGGCAATCCCATATCTCCAGAATCTGGGACCTAACTCCATCCTCCAGGATGACAACGCTCGCCCCCACAGAGCCAGGATCATCACAGAGTACCTCCAGAATTTGGGAGTGGAGAGGATGGAATGGCCTGCCGTGAGTCCAGACCTCAACCCAATTGAACACCTGTGGGATCAGCTTGGGCGTGCTGTACGTGCCAGAGTGACCAACGCAACCATGTTGGCTGACTTGCGGCAAATCCTGGTTGAGGAATGGGATGCCATCCCACAGCAGTGTGTGACCAGGCTGGTGACCAGCATGAGGAGGAGGTGCCAAGCTGTTGTGACTGCGTATGGATCTTCCACACGCTACTGAGGTCCCTGACAGTGTAAAATGAATAAAGTGTAAAAATATGTGTTGTTTTTTCCTTATTACTGTGGGAGAGTGCAATCATCCAATCCACCAAGCAACTCAAAACGAGAGTGAATACCAACAGAAGAATATTGCAGGGGATTTTTGCACATTTTTTTGGGCCGCTACCCACACGGTTAGCTGTGTTGCTCATTCCACGAATGCATGATCCTTACAAGTTGTACCTCGTTGTAAAGGTGACTAATCAGGCTTTCCAGCGATATAAAATACAATACCAATTGGTATTATTAAAGGGGAGGAATAATCGACCGAAATAACGTTTCCAAACTTTTTTTGAGGAGTTTATAAACAAAGAAGCATGTGTTTTATGCCAGACCATTTTCTCCAATCTGCAAAATGTGAGCTTGTAAACTGGGTACGCTGAAACTCGACAATAGAATCAAACTGATTTAAAAAGTTGATGGAGGAAGAAGCGATCTGTAAATTGCAGAGGAAATGGGTGTCGGGCATACATAAATACAGTGAAACCAGCGTTGGCAGCCATCTTTGTATGGCAGTCACCTGCACATGACGCCCATTTTTCATTACTCCCCTGGGTGGCTGACAGGTCTCACTGTATTTCAAACATGAATTACCATATGGACTAAAACAGTCAAACCCCTGGGGCTCTATCTTGATGATCTTAGCTCTTGGTTTAAAACGCATGGCGCAAGTGCATTAAGGGCGTGTCCAAGTCCACTTTTGCTAGTTAGACGGCGTGTTATTTGAGCACTAAGTACGGAGAAAGGTGCAAATGGGCTGAACTTTGTCTCTTCATTAATTATAGGTATGTTTTGGGCGTAACATGCAATAAACCAATCAAAATGTCATATCCCATTCTCTTTAAGAGCCACCTGCGTTTGCACCTTGGCGGATTGCTAATATGATGGCGGACAGTAAAAAGATTTTCAGCTGGTGAAAACAGACATGCTCATGTGCGTAAAGAGAGGGAGGAAGGAATAGGCAATATGGATCAATATTATGATCAATATTATTCGGACTAACCATTATGACGTGTTTTCATATACACAATAATAACCTTTCACATTAGGGTTTAACACCGGCACGGCCCGGGTTCCCGGTAATTCCCGACCAAACCATTTCCCAGAAATAACAAGAATTTTTTTTCCCATTAGCTTACACCAATGCTGTTATTTTGCCAAATATATGCAGGTTAATTTCATTATAACACCTGCAACAGCTGAGAATAAGCTACCAGAACTTCCCTCTCATCTTAGAAAACGCCTGCTTGTTTAACAAATTTCGTTTGATTATACAATGAAGCATTTTCAAACATCAATTCCATGAGGCTGTTCTCACAGCAGACAGATCACAGGCAATGAATTTTGACTACCAAAGTTCATGCTTCACCCAAAGTTCACATTACATGCATTCTAATATTGATTAATGACATAAATAGCGTTATTTTGCCTTAATGATGACACTACATACAATAAAGCTGTCAGGTTGGGAATCCATAGGTTTATGCATATTTTCCCTTGTTTTATATTGTCCTGCTTATGGAAATATGACCAATGCATTTTTACTGGTAGCTTAATGCCCTAAAACAAGCCCACTTTCCTGCGATTCGAGGGACAATGTGCATCTATTCCAGGAGAGAAAATGTTTTATTTTTGGGAAAAATATGAATCCCTATTTCACGCTGTAATCTTGATATTTTTATGCATGCTTGTGCGTGCCCCTGTGTGTAACAGACAGGAGGCTGTATGTGCGTTGTGCACACGCCTATGTAGACACATTTATATTGTGCCACTAAAATAACATTGAAACAACTGCAACATGACTTAAGACCAGGTTTCTGGTGGTTTTAGCGCAAATGCTTTTGCTGCCTCAAGATAGCAATACGCCCAAAATTATCCTGGCCGCACCTCATCTTAAGACCAACCCGCCTAGTTCACTTGCTATGGGTGCAAATTCACTTGCTATTTAAACAACGTGAGCGCTGGACGTTAAAATGACACTAGCAAAGACACTTGCGTTTGGGTTACCGCCGCTTCGGGCCGGGTGTAAGATAGAGCACCTGGTCTTATAAATAAATGTGAATAGGTAGGATAGCATTAAAGCCAAACTGCCGTGAGTTGTTTAATATGTCTCATTTATGAATGATTTGAACTGCTTAGAGTTTTAATTTTTTTCAGCACATTTTTCAGCTCAGGGCAAAAAACTGCATTAGAATCAAGCAAAATTTTCTGGTAGTGAAACACGTGCTGTCATTTTTTATTTTGTGTGTGTGTGTGTGAGAGAGATAGAGAGAGGGAGAGAGAGAGATGTGAAAGTCAAGGTTAGTTTTGTGTGCTATTTTTGTAACATTGACAAGGCTCAGAAATCCCAAAGATATGAAAACTTGAATATACTTAATAAACTCATTTTGTTAATATTCTCAATAAACAGTCAGTGAAGGATGTGCAAACATAAAAGATAATGAGACCTGATTAGAACAGGAGTAAGAGTATTGTAAAAGAAAAAGGGTGTGTGTATTGTGGGTGTACTATTGGAAAGGAATGAATCTGGGCTTGGTGTTGTAAAGTAGGAATGGATGTGAGCTTGTTGTTGTAAAATAGGAATAGATGTGGGGCTAGTATTGTAAAAGAGAAGTAGATGTGGGGTTACTCTTGTAAAAGTTCCCTCCCTTCTCCATGGAGTGCATTCATGCATAGCAGTGTGCTTTCCCCTTGGAACCCACAACCTGCAGATGAGACATAAATTGAGGCAGAATAAAAATAATTCTGTAAGAACTCTTCTGACTTAATTTTCATCCATAATTCTCAAACGCAAAAAGTGTGCCCTTGACTAGATATGTAATCTGAATACAGATATAAAAATAAATATCAATCTGTAAGAGGATTATGGGTGAACTCCAAGTCAAGTGCATGAGAATGGAGATAAATTTGGCAAATCAAATCTATTCATGAAGATTTCAGTTTCCAAAAGGGTAAAAGTGGCAGAAACTACTACAAGTAGTACGTTTTTCCAAACTTGCCATTAACTTGTGTCTCTTTCTTAAAAGAGCCTTAGCCTTTAGCTGGAAAAAAAATGTTATTATCAGGAAATCCTATTATTGCTTTTGGTTCTTGTGAGGCTTTTGCCATCTAGAGGCCCTGAAGTGAGCAATGGCATACAGTCCTGGCTATTAATGAGATTAATAATTATTCTTTTACTCTAAAGGTTGTTAAAATATCATTACATAAAATGATTATCTGATACGCAGCCCATATATTTCTCTATACAGGAGGTAGACAAAGTTCCGTGTACCTTTGTCATTCAGCAGTCAATGTATTAGTGGTTCAGTTCATCATGGCATGCAAAAACCTACAGCAGCATAAGTTTGTCACACACATATTTGATGTGTAACATGTTTAATTTAAAATGAAATATCCCTTTAATTTAATGAAAATGTGAATAGATACTTGGAAGTGTTCCGTCTGGGCGTTCTGGCTGGCCCTGCTCACAGTAATGTAACAAAATCTGTGGGGGAAAGGTGCTGAGGCCCCTCCCATTGTCCCTCCCTGTGTCCCTCCCTCTTCCTGCTCCATTCAGTGAGCACAAACACAATGTGGAGTGAGCAGACTGAACTGGGCTACAGTCAGTACTGTGCACAGACCTTCTCTCTCTCTCTCTCTCCCTGGCTTGAGTTTCTCCCCCATGGCATGCGCTAGCGAGCGGGCAGGATGAAAAGAGGGAGTAAACGATGTTCCTGCCGATCGTGTCTTGGCTGGATTTTGGCAAAATGCTGCTGTTGCTGCTCTAATGTGACAGGTGTGTGGTGTCTCTTATTTTTAGATGGAAATGTCCTGGAATGGTGTGAGGGTTCTGGTACGGTTTGAGGGTTCTGGTACAGAGTAGGGGTTCTGGAATGGTGTGAGGGTTCTGGTACAGATCAGGCGTTTGGGACTGGTTGTAGGGTTCTGGAATGGTTTGACGGTTCTGGTACAGAGCAGGTGTTCTGGAATGATTTGAACATTCTGGTACATAGCAGGGGTTCTGGAATGGTGTGAGCATTCTGGTACAGGGCTGGTTCAACGCTGATGATTTGTTTTTTTACGTTAATATGTTTCTTCCAATATTGTTCAGACAGGTTAATTGGCTGCCATGGAGCATTAGGGATATTTAATGTTTTTGATATCTGTTTGCATGATGGTTAGTTGTGTGAAAACTTGGTATGTATGTTGGCAAACAGTTTTATTTCCAATGCTGAAATGGTGCATATGGCCATAGCCTGTCCATTATTATTAGTAATGTGATTTAAAGGCATTGCTTATCCTATGAGACTTTTGTTAATGCAACTGTGGCATTCAAATGTTAAAACTGTGGGCAGAGGCTGAGGTAGTATGACATCATTTTTAATTTTTATTTCAGAAACAATTCTGGTTTAATGTTTTTATTTGAAACTTTTTGATTTGTAGTGGGAAAATAAATCTGGAACTGAAATCTATCGCAAGTGGCAATGCAGTACACGAACGCGGGAGATAACACTGGAAAAAGCAGGTTACCATTATGCTCACAAACTCACTGACAGTCCAGCAGGAACCTTGTACACATCACCTTCATTATCTATGCATAATTCCAACAGGAAATGTTTTTTCCCGACGTTCCAACAGGACACCTTCCTTATTGCATTGGTATTCCAACAAGGGACGCGTCTTTTTTACATGCTTAATTCCATCAGCAGAGGTGTTTTTTTTACCTGTATTATGTTGCTGCAGTTCCCGTAGGAAATGTCCTCTTTAAATGCTGTTTGCCGCAGCAGTGTAGCATAACGGTTAGAGAATTGGGCTCGCAACTCCAAGATTGTCGGTTTTGACATGCTTTTGGGCGTGCTGTCGTTGTATTCTTTAGCATGGGACTTTACCTCGATTGTTTCAATAATTATCCAGGTGTATAAATGGGTTGTATGTAAAAAAAACAAAAAAAAAACATTTTTTTAATTAAAAAAAAGAAAAGCATGTAATCTGAGCTAAGTAAATTTCATCAACCTTCCAAGGGAGAATTTGGCTTCTTACCTTCTTAATTTTTTGACATTTTTTGACACAAATATGTCTTCTTTACTTGGTTTATTTAGCCTTTAACATCAAATGTCATTTATTTTCTATATTGTACTTCAGGCACTTAATTTCCTGACATTCCAATAGAAAACATGTCCTCTTTATCTGTATTATGTCAGTTATCCCAGTAGGAAATACAGTATGTCCGCTTTACATGTTATTCCAACTGTCAGTTCAACGTGATATGTGGGATTTTCCTTATTTGCTGTTGATTGCGGCCATAGGTATGAGTTATGTTTAGAGATATGACGTATGCGATGTGTCTCACTGTTTGCGAAATAAAGCACTCAGCAATTGTCATTGTCTATCCTGAAAGTCTGCAATGGCTGATGAGAGAGAAAGCAGTGGTCAGTCGTGAACGCGAAGGTTGAGATATCAACACACAGCTAGGCACATATTGAAAAACCACTGCGCCATGAAACATGGTAAGAATACTTTTTATTGAAATATGGTTAAAATATACTATAAAGCTACTCTTTATAAACAGCAAACAAAAGTATTACGACAGTGTCTCCAAGGTGCTGATATGGACAATATACAGATTTATCCATTACAATTATCCACTTGTAATGTCCATACGTTTCATTGTATTGCTATGGTTTAAGAGCTTGCTAATGCCAAGAGATGTGATGTCTTGCCCTATCCTAATTGACTAATTAAGGAGGGAAGACTAATACAGTAGTGTAGCCTTTGAAAAGCAAATGAGCCCCAAACCCCTTTCATCTGAGCCATTTTAACAAGAGCCTTGCTTTGAAGATGATTCTCTGGGGAAAATCTAGTGTGTAATAGTCGATTGAAGATAGGGTACTTATTCTGGAAATTGCTGACCTGTAAGCCAAACTACAAGCTCCTTAGCTTCTTTGTAAATTTTATTTTTGTGAGGTGGTTGGGGGGTTGTTATACCAGAAGGAGGGAAGACATAGAAAACAGCTGTTTTTGAAATTGTCCAAAACACTGCTCTAAGATGTTACCTCACAATATGCTCCAATTTCATTAAAAGGAGACCACTCTTCAGATATTCCTGGTATATCAGCACATCTCAAGTTACTTGTTCCCGTGACAGCTGTGGAATATGAAGCAAACGGTGAAGTCTTCTGACCACGAGTGATGCGGGGGGACAAGTGCGTACAAGAATCGGTAGGAAACAGGAAGCAGAGGATTAAGGAAGGCACTTGTATTCAGCTTTTTCGAGTTCATATTAGGTTCATATTTGCTTTTTCATGCTCGCTATGTACTGTACAGAAATAAAAATGTTGTGAGCCATCATCTGAATCAAAATATTAAATATAAAATATAAATATAAACACACGGCACATACTTATATTTAGGTATTAAAAAGTAATATCTGTTTGCTGGAGCATTCGTTTCACTAAGGTCTGTCCATATATTGCCTGCTTTACGGTGCTGCATTATTGGAACAGAGATGAACCAACCTCCCTTGTTTGATAACACTCTGGATGCCATAGCCGATTTTACCAACCTTGAGTGTACAATGAACAGAGCTTGAACTTGTTTTGCATATGGGAGACTTGTTGCAGGTATATACAGTATGTGGCTGTAATGTGTGCCCTAGGGTACAGCGCATTTTAAAACCACTGTAAATGCAAAACGTTCGCTGGAACCAGAGCTGAAATGGAATACATGAGAATTGTTTGCCACAAATTGCATAAACAATGCTGCCTGTTGTTACCAGATAGGTGTACTGGGTCTGCCCTGAATGTGGTAGCATTGTTCGTACCCAACACAGAGCAGATCAGGTCAATTGGAGCAGTGCTGCTATGGCCCCTCCCCTGTGCCCCTGTGCTAGGGAGCCGCTTCTCTGGGGATTTCAAGGGCAGAGAAGTTCATTTGGAGGCCAAGGAAAGCCCCATTTTGCATTTTTGCCAAAGGGAGCCCCCAGGTGGCGAGCCGGCCCACGCGTTTTTAGCATCCAAGGGCCCCCGCTAACTTTTGCATAATGAGAGGAAGCCTCAGCCATTCTGGGAGCTGTTCAAAAGCAACTTGTCACAGTTAATGGTCATGGCAATCCAAGCAGGATCCTCAAAAACACTGGCAAACCTATCCGTATTTAGTGATACTTCCATTGTATAGCAGCGGTCAGTCAGCATCACATACTGCAGGGATAGGCAACTCCAGGCCTCGTGGGCCGGTGGGTGTGCAGGTTTTTGCTGCCGCCAGTTACCAATTATTTAATTAGCCCAACAAGTTACATGATCTGATATTTTCACTATGTTCCGCGATATGAACAGCAGCTGTTGAACGTTCTTATGCCTGTATGCATGTACTGTAGCGTTTGTTGTAGTCTAATTTACGAGTGAATCGGTGTTGGTGTATATAACTAATTAGCTGATTGAGCCAGGGTAACTGGCGGCAGCAAAAACCTGCACACCCACCGGCCCACGAGGCCTGGAGTTGCCTATCCCTGACATACTGTATATATACAATTATGACAAAGCCCCTTCATTCTCAGAATTGTGAAAAAAACCATAGTAAAAGTTAACCACAAAGCTACTGCTGCAGCTACGAAAGGGGTAAGGCCTAACCTTGTGTCGCTGTTCTGTGTACTGACATAAGAAAACTTGAAATGAAAGGATGAGGTGGCAGGTTGACAATCCAAGGCAGGGATACAGTGAACTCACCCCATCTGTGGGCAACTGTCTTCTCACTCGTGTAAGGCTTGATAATGAACCTAGGCCCGCTACACAAAAATATGTTCTCCAAAATGACAAGACGGGGTGACACAAAATTCACCCCTCCAGTCTGAAAACCCAAACACATAATACTCAACTTCAACAAACACATTTATGTGTACAAAACATCCAAAGAAATAAACCGCTACTCTAAATTTTATACTTGCTGCCAAAGCAGGTCAGTCAGTCAGCCTTTTTCTGATTCCCAAACTCCTTCTCTTCAACAGGTATGCTGACTTTAATCTCTTTTGACAGGAAGTGTCTGTGTAGGGACGGAGCAGAATGTACCTCAAAATGAAACCAAAAACGCGTATGTGTGTGATATGTATGACCCTTGTTCAAACAATATGTCCTCACTATACACTGCAGTCACTGTACTCAATACACAATGGGCTTCATGCAAGAAACTCGTATCATTTCTCTCGTACACATAAATTTGTTCTTATGTGGCAGGTGAGAGCGGTTTACGCGATTTTATGGCATTCACCATTTTTCCCTTATTTTGGATTTACTCGTAGGTAAGAACAAAATTTAAGAATGTTCGCGACCTATCGTATGAGTTACGCACGACGGCCCATTATTCGCAAAAGCAAATAGGCCTAAATTATATTCCCAGCAACTGGGTTCTTTTAATTTTGATTATTTAAAATAAAATATGAGCTTGAATTTATCATTTGCTCACCATAATCGCATTACCATGTTTAAATGTGATCGAAATATGTATTGTAGCCTACACGTAAATGTAGAGCAAGCACCTTGCATATACCTTCATCAATCGAAAAAACGAGTAAGAGTGTGAGTAAGTTGCCATGGCAAATACAAAAAGTGAGTCGGCTTTGCGATACAGAAAACCCAGGATTGAAGCTTAATTTAGCTGCTATCCCCTTAATCCCGCTTCGTAGTACACCCCTCAGGTGTAAAAGAAAATAACATATTTAGTTTGTTGCTATTTTAGAGATTATTGTTGTATTACTGTTTTCTGTGACCTTTTCCATTAAGCCTTGTAGTGTTGGAATCTCTTGCATTGTCAGTGGTAGTGGACTTCCATCCATAGTTCTGAAACTGTGAAAGCCCCTAACCATCACTCAGCTCCTACAGAACAGATGCTGGTTTAAATGGAAACTTTTCTCAGATGCTTATTTTGTCTTCCATGCTGACCCATTTCCTCAGAGCGAGGCCCTACCTTACCATGATAACATAGTTTTGCTGAGAAGTAGATTTTCTTGTTGCATCAACATCCCTCTAAACCCAAATGTTCCATGTGAACATGTGTTCCTAGTCTTTTTTCTATTTTTGTAAAAATAAAAACTGGCTGATATTTGACCTATATATTTTGCTGTGGCCTGAGATTGCATGCAAGGGTCTGGGGCTCTTCGGGGAAAAAATAAGCAAAATCACTGGTTTTCAGGGCAGTGGTTTCAAGCTAAAGCACTGGTGCTCAGTGCAGTAATTATTACATAAAGCACTGGTGCTCCATGTAGTGATTATTACATTAACCAATGGTGCTCCATGTAGTGATTATTAAATAAAGTGCTGGTTCACAGGGCAGTGATTATGACATAAATCACTGGTGCTCTATGCAGCGATTATGATCTCATGCACTGCTGGTGCTCAGTGCAATGTTTATGACATAAAGCACTGGTGTTCAGTGCAGTGAGTGCAGGCTAAAGCCCTGGGTCTCAGTGCAGCGATCGGGGTTTAAAGCACTAGCTCTCAGTACAATGATCACTGTCCTGGCTGTATGGCATGCCAAGACGCAATGCATAATTGGTCAGTGCCCTGCCCTGCCAGGACTGGCATAGTATTTCCCATATCATCATGCCAGCAGCCTAGATGTGTGTTTCGCTGGCATTAAGGTTTCACAGCTCAGCTGACAGGGCGGTGGAAAGAAGCAGCGGCTGACTGCACATTTAGGACAGTACTCTACACTCCCTGGCGACGGGACGTGATTGGGCGTTTCAAATTGGGGATACAAATTTTTTTTAAAAGGATGCCGTGATTAAAGTTTAGCAAGGCCATCTTGTCCGATCACTCTCTTGCTCTCTGCCTTCACGTTGTCCAAGCAAGGACAATGTTATATCTGTACCGTATGACTGAGCTGAAAGCCTTTGTGTTGTGTAGCCCGCTGTGAAAAATTATTTCTTGCGCCCACGTGGCACAGGTGACTGTTGGCTGTCTTAAAGTGATACCGCAGTCAAAAAACGACCTTTCCCGTTGAAAACCGATGTTTTGGGTTAGATTATGATTTTACACAACTGTTTTTGTCCGAAAATTTCATGTTTAGTCAAAATGGGTGTTTTCTGAGTTTCTGTGTAGGCTCCCCAATACGCTGGTTTCCGGGGGTTTGTGACGTCACAGGATCCTTAACATAAAAATGGGTGGAGTTTAGGTGATCCTCGGGTGGTCTCGGCTGGGCACGTGGTATAAAAGCAGAGACCAACGTTTTTTTTTTCCCTCTTTGAGACTGAGACCCTTGTACTGCTAACTACCTAGTTCAAGTTCAAATGCGAATTGCTTTGTATTACTGCTAACGTTAATATTACGACTTATATCGACACACCCTTTCACTCCTTGACCATATGAATTTTCATAATATGACTACGTGGCATCATCGTCATATGACCACACCTACTCATGAGCTCCAGTTCAAATTGAAGCAGTAAAAAAGGCCTGAGAAAAGGCTCTGCAGTATCTCTTTATATATTTCTAATACACACTCGGATTGTATGCTGCAGGTCTCAAAAAGCTCTCTTCAGTAGTCCCTTGTGTGTTCCAAACACAACAGGACATGGTTGGACTTCATGTTGAAACTAGAGCGTGACAAATTCTGTACGGACTTGTACGGCTGAATCTCGCTTGAAGAAGAAGATAACACTTCTGCCCAAAGAGTTTTGAATGAAGTCAGACTATCCTCTAAAATGGCCAGCTTGTGTCCTGTGAGGGAACGCACACTTTCCGTAAAAATCTGTCTGAGTGAGCAGCGAAACGAAGGGCTTTGCAAGTCCAGCTGAAAGGTTGCATTCATCTTATCAAAGAGACGCTTCATCACTTGATCACACGTGGAGTGATTGCAGGTCAGCCATGCCCATCTCACACAACGCTCTGCTCCTTTGAAGACACCTTCGACTTCCTCTACAATAACGTACACCTCATTGAACATGGTCCAACTGCACATTGTCCCAAGGGTGAATTTTGAAAAATGAAAATAATAATTCTTGTTACCACTTTGTTGTGTACTTTATCTAGTCTCTGGCTCCACATTGGCTAGTTTTGAGAGTAGCTATGAAACAGCCATGAAAGTACCTACAATGCTAGGAGTAGTCACTGCACATTTGGCGAATATTATATAAATATAAATGTCCAGCAGCATTGCAGCTTGCTAGCGATATGCTAAATGGCTGTTGCAGACTGAATTTCAGAAATGTGCTTTGAGCCATGCCCAGTTGCCCCTTAAACTTTATCTGTGCTTGCTGTGTGAGTGTTTTAGTGTTTTACCTACAGGGAAATATTCTCATAATGAAACTGCTATTCACAGTTACACTGACTTCACTTCCTCATGATTTTGTTCAAGGTAATGTCCCTGTAATGATAAATCTACTACCAAACCAAGCGGTTGACAACAAGTACATTCACACTACAGTGCTGTATGGAAGAGAGCCAGCTGAAGGCTTATTCATTATTCATTTATTTTGTGTGTTTATTCAAATTGTGTCTTTTTATGGTTTTGGTTGATGTAGCATATAGAAGAATGGATGATATTTATATTCTGTCCAACCTGCTATTGCATACCGATTTTTTACGTTGTCATTTTTTACAATTTTAAAATGATTAAAACATTGTTTGCAGTGGGTCTTTTTTTTTACTTGGCTAAAGAGATTTCAGAATCACACAACCAGAGATGGTTTCATGAATATGCATTAGGTACTGTAGATGGAAGATTGGAAGCCTGTTGTACTTTGGAGAGCAGTGACTGATCTGAGATCAGCCAAAACTCCAGTTCAGGCACAAACTCCAATGTATTCACATTGTGTTGTGCTGTGGAGAGCAGTGACTGATCCTAGTCCAGAAATAGACTTTCTGTTAAAGTGATCTCATTCTTAATTTTGTCACATTCAGGACCTGCTTGTTTTTGCCTAGAGTGTTTACTCAGCCATGCAATCATACTGTTGGATATTTCCTAATACAATTTAGGCTGAATATATTGCCAAGGCAGTGCAGCAGGTTCCCACTCAGAAATCAAACCTGCAACCCTACAATGATTACTAATCCTGATTAAACAGGCCACAGTCTGTATAAATCTAGAAAACATCTTTGGCTCTTAGTATAATGGCATCGTTGCACCCTCTTAAGAGATGGGATACGATGAACATTTTAGCTTAACATTTGCAGTTCCTATAAATGTCCTTATGTTTGAGAAACAGGATATAGCAGGTATTATGATCAGATGAGGAGGGGATTGCTGCAGCGAAAGGAGGGGTTTGCCAGTAAGGGAGTGTGCGTTACGGCTTTTCCCCACAATAGAGCTGGCTTTGGCTGCCTTCCTGCCTCCGTGACCCACCTGATATCCGGCACGTTCACGTGGCTCCAAACAGCAGAGATCCAGGTTTCATCCATCTGGTTCACAGAAGACTTGCTGCTTCAGTGCAAACATATCTAATGCTCTCATGTCAAAGGAAACATTTATTGTCCAAATGTTTCCTTTTATATCTACTGAGACTGTTTTTGGGTTATGAAAATTATTTTTTACCCACAATTCACCTTTAAGTTGGAGAAACTGACTTTGTTCCTTATAGAACAATGGACAAATTGATAAACCCTGTGATCTAGAAATTGTTAGAATTACAACCCATTATTGACGCGATACATATTATTTGGAAACTTAATGCTGTGTACTTGTCAGACTCTGACTCTGTGGACATTCTTTAATGGCTTTTTAAGTGACGTCACGCAAAAACATTCATATAGAATTAGCAAGCGAACGTTATTTTTCAGATGTTTCTGTAATTAACGGGTAAACCTAAAACTGTGAATGCACAGCACCACTGTCTGGAAACCTACCTACCATAAATCAGTAAAATCACTTAAATGTACAGCCTACAATAATAGACACAGGCAACTCTCATAAGGACAGTCAGTAAACGCCATCTCTGGTCTAATTAGAGAATCATGTTTAAATGTTGAAGTTAGAGTGGTCGGCGTTCCTTTTTAAGTCTAAATACGTGTGTGTGTGTGTATGTGGAAATAATTATAATGGCATCTGAAGATTTGTCAACTTACACATGTCAACTTACAATGGCATCTGAAGATTTGTCAACATTGCCTGTTTGGACAGACTCGTTTTTTCAGATTCAGATTACTATAAACCACCATCCAAGCACTGAGGGCCATATTTGGGTCTTCATTTTGGGTTTTATTTTGAGTTTCTTTCTTCCGTACCTTATATATGAATGATGTGTATGCTGTGTCACGGCACGTTTACTAGCATACTGACAAGGTGCAGACTTTCATCACTAACTTCTTTATTCCAACTTTTACCTCGTCATAAAATCACTACAGTTAAAGATTACATTATCGCTGACACTATAGGCGTCAGCAGAGGAATAGATTACATTATAAGTGCTACTGTAGATAGGAATAAATGAGATAGATCATCAGCTGGTATTAGCTTAATACTGCAGGTATTAGCTTCATGTAAATGGTTATCAGAAACACTGAGGGCTTTTTCATTCACCCATCTGTCTCCCCATCCTCAACTGTATATCTGCCCGACTACCTTTTTGTTTGACCGTGGCATTCTTGTGCGTGTTCTTGCAGAGAATTATTCGGTGAGTGGCCCAGAGGTGAAGAGCGAGTCTGTGTCCAACCTGCAGCCCCAGACCTCCATGAGCTCCGTCCAGACCAGCTCTCCGGGCCCCAAGCGCTCCGGCAACACGCTGAAGAAGTGGCTGACCAGCCCGGTGCGCCGGCTCAGCCACGGCAAGGCCGACAGCAACGTGAAGAAGATCCCCAACAAGCATAAAAAAAGGGACGGGCGAAAGAGCGTTGACCTGGGACCGCCCCGATTCGGCGACAGCGAGATCCCACCGCAGGACGAGAGCGCAGACGAGGTACCGGATGACCCCCTTTAATAGATGACTGCTTTCTGAAAGATTTCTGCCTTTAGTAAATCTAGTTTCTGAGAGGTCTCTTTAGTAGGCCCTCTTTAGTAGATGGGTGGTGTCTGAGAGGTTATACTTCCTAGTTTTGTTTATTTTGTTGCAGTGTGCTAAGAAGCAAGTTTAGGCCACAGTCAGCTCATTGGCTCACACCTGTCCAAACATACCAGTTCAGTTAGTACCTGTCCAAACATTTCACAGTCAGTTCATATGCAGTACCTGTCCAAATGCACCACAGTCGGCTCAAATTCAGTATCTCTTGAAATGTACCATGCTTTACTTGCAGGCGAACAGGGCACACTGTGTGGATACATGTCTCATTATGTCAAAATGTGGCATTTATGACCTTGTAGAGATAAAGATATGTCCATGAACACTGGCAAAGACCAAAACACTGGGATACACATTAGTATACATGAGTTTAAGGAACAAAGGAATTAGTTTAAGGATGCGATCCATCCTACTGTATTAAAGTTACTTTTTGGTTTCATTGTAGTGACTACCAAACGCAGAATATTTTTTTCCGAAATGTCCCTAACACTTAAAGGGATAGTTCACTTTCCTGGTTTTTTGAAAACTATTGTTTCAGTTTTCTTTGGTTGGTCCAGACAGTCTTGGCGGGATGTTTTAGATATTTAGAGAAGTTTATGAGAACCTACCAGCCTGACAATGGCAGGTATAGGGCATTCAGGGTTTTGTGGTTAAAAGAAGAAAAAAAAAAATTCAGGTAACTCCTAAGCAGTTTGTACAGAAATGTTATGGTTTCAGAGGCTATATATGAATAGATTAATTTTATAGCAATTATAAACCAAAATATCAGTTTTTTTTATCATGGTGGTACTTTTTTTCTTGAGTGCAGTGGTCTCATTGTGAATGCACCATAGGAAATAGTTCCAACCAAAACGTTTTAAAATAATTATTGGGTAATGTGCATATTTACAACTCCTGGAGGCATAACATCACTGTACAAGCTGCTTTGAAGTGACTTGAAGTGTATTTTCCTGCTTTAGACCTTGAATCCCAAGTGACATATACCTGCCATTGTGAAGCTGGCAGGTCATCAGAACTTTTCAAAATTTTCTCATGCGCAACATTGTTCCACCAGTGCTGGCTGCATTCGCGAATCCATCCACTCCTCTCCACCGAAACAGCTGTTGCACCCAGAAACGCAGTGGTCGCATTAATGGCACGCCTCCGCTGATGCCTTCTGATCAGTGCACGCCTTGTGCGGGCCCTACCTCGACTACACACTCTGAACAAAATTTATAGAAGCACAACCTTACGAACACCAAACACCATTTTCCAGAAAGCATAGCTAGTGTTTAAATATTGCGCGGGGGAATGAAATCCGAACTGCGATCTGATCACAGGACTGTCAAGTATGGACGCAAATCAGTCTGACCTGGTGTGATTGGATGTTGGAAGTGGCACTAAGTGACGAGTGTAACCGTGGCCTTTATGGGACAGCTTATGGGGTATTTCAGGCTGCTCTTCCCATGTGCTTCTTCAAATGGCACGATTCATTGGCATGCAGTGCCTTCTGTTGTGCATACTGTGCCTTGAGGCCTTTTTGCAACAATTTTCACGATGACAGACTTGCCATTCTACTAAGGAATACAGTTATTACAAGTTGATTCCTGTCAACGCTGACAGCAGGCTGGGATTTTGACATAAGCTAATTTTATGATGACTTTGCTATTTTTCTAATGAGACTTCAGTGTTCAATCGAAAAATAGCTTCTGTAAATTAATTGGCCTTTCCTCTGCCTGATTTATTGCTTCAATTTCATGCCATACCCACGTAAACTTACTGGGTTTCCATTTTTTTTATCGGCGCCAAAAGTGCTAGCCATTTCCTGAACACTAAATGGAAAATGCCAAAAACTCAGAAATTTTAAATTTTTCATTATTGAGCATCTTGGATTCATAGTATTAAGTGCAATCTTGTTTAGCCTTTTCCAAGAAAGCAGCTGCTCTGACTAATTTATGAAATCCAAATCATGGACTCCATGCTTAGGGGTATTCGTGCATGGCGTCCATGAAACGTCTGATGTGTGTGATCCACCTTGTTCAGAGCAAATTATTTTAAGTAATTTTGGACTCTTCAAGAGTGTATTGCCCCTTGTCTTTTAGAGTTCTCTCTGGACTCCATCTATCCACTATATGTTCTCCTCTCTTGCCGGCTCTTGCTCGACTGACTGGCCTTCTTGTTTTCTGCCTAAAGCTATTTGTCTCTGATTTCTATCATACATTTAGCAATGCTATGAATGGCTTAACTACAAAAGCCCCCCAATGATTTGAAAATGTTCAGATGGAGTCGATGTGCGTTGTTCGGGTTTCCTGCTGCGGGCAACTGCTTGGCGTTCAGTGTGAACTGACAAAAGAGTCACTGTTATGCAGGACACCCCTGTGAACTTCTCTGCAAGGCCCTGTCGGGACGCCACAAAGGCCCTCATTAACTCCCCGTTTTTTTTTCCCCAACAGAGGAGCAGGAAAGAGGGCACTCTGTCCAAGTCGTCCTCTGGTATGCAGAGCGGAGGAGAGGAGGAGCCAGAAGACGAGTCGCACCCTCCCCTCCCGCCCCCAATGGAGATCATCAAAGACCCCTCGTCCCAGGAGGAGAAGGTACGATGCGAGATGTGGAAAAAAAACTCACCCGTTTAGGGTCAGGCCGTAACCCCTCCCTCTCCCCGCCCCCCAAGGCTGTTAACCGACAAATTCAGATCAATGGGTTGATAGCAGTCTTGCTTCATCGGCAGACTCGCCCAGCACGAGTACATCAGAGCCTTCACCTGCCGTACTCCCACCTCAGCGCCCCCAAGCCGTGGGTTCACTCTGAGACGCTCTCTGACATCTGTGCAATTGTGTCAGTGAGTGGAGCCTGACTGACGCACACTTTTTTTCCCTCCAAATATCGGCGCCTTTCACTTCACATGCCAATGCATCGTATAGAAAAAAAAAAGGCCTCACCTAGTCCTAGAGAGGATAAATGGTTGGTAGTGCCACAGGTGTGCGGGATGTGTGGCATTTGTGAGGGAAAAACATACACGTACACAGGCACACACACACACACGCATACATACACACACATTTGTCCATGAACAGGCACTCTATTTTCTGCCCCCCTCCCCCTTCCTTTTCTCCCCAACTTGCCCAATTGTATGGATATCAATGCTTATTGTTGCATCCGCCGCTATCGATTCTGAAAATCGCGGACAAGCACATGCTTTCTTCCGAAGCGCATGATGTCAGCCACCACCCAGTTTGCAAGTTGGGCTCGCACAGACACGAGTCAGAGGAAGATGCTTCAAGTGCGGCTTAAGAGACGGATTTGCAGGCGCCTGGTCAACCAGCGGGGGGGGGGGGGGGGGGGGGGGGGTGGGGAGTCACTGATCTGCGGTCATACACTGTCATCTTGGCTTACTGTATCGATACCAGACCGTGCAGCCCACCCATGCACAAGAACAGTGCCTGAACCGGATAAGCCACCCAGATCCATAAGCCGATTTCACACGTGGAACCCACAACATTGGTAGTGGTTTGCCCCGTTCATACATAGGTCTGCTATACGGGAAAATTCAGTGTCAAGTCACACATGACATGACCGTTCCGGATAGATTAGGCAAGGCAGGATGTCTCCCCTCTGAAGCAATGCAGGACAGATGTTAACCTTACATTAGTTGGGCTTTAAAACAGCCAGCTATTTAGCTGAATAGTAGTTTGGCCAGATCTAAATCCTACCAACACAACACAGTTGAAGAGCGATGGTTTTAAGATAACTTATTGTAACTTATAGCTAACGTTAGATTAAAGCTGGAGTATGCAACTTCTTTGTTAGAAAAATATTGGGGAACGGTCATGCTTACTTGATAGCAGTCATAGAAAGATGTGCTGTGAGAGAAATCCAGTACCATACGCTCTGTTTATACCCTCAAATTCTGCATTCTAAAACCAGCAATTCTGCCCAGATTTTTGTTTTCAAAACATAGTGGCGCATGACATAAACCAATCAAAAAGATAGACCGGTTCAGGAAGAGGTCTATGGAAGCAGTGGGGTTGGGGGTGTGTCTCTTTCTCAGTGGGCAGGGCCAAGGGGTGTTATGACTTTGAGATGTTTTCACAACAAATGCGAGCATTTAGCAAGGTTGCGTACTCCAGCTTTAACAATGGGAGTATTTATCAAAATAATTCTGTTAGCCGAGTTAATTGCTAGCTATAGCTGCCATTGATATGTGACCCACATGGCTGTAGCACTAGCCAGCTGCATTGGGGTAAAAAAGGAACCGTGTGCGGGTTTAACTTCATGCGGTCTTTATTGACATTTTCTTCCAACCATTTTATTTGATTTTTGGAGCAATATGTGTAAACATACAAAGCACATTGCAGTTATGAAAAAAACACAAACAAATGGGCCATAGTGATGGCTCAAAATATCACCAACAGTAACAACAATAGTAGAGAAAAGAAAAAAGAATGAGGGATGAGGGAAATAAAGGGAAAATGAGGATGGGCTGGGTGTCGGTTTCCCCTGCGATATTATAAAGCTACAGTGGATTGTAAAGTACAAGGGAAGTTAGGCTAGCACAGGAAAAAGTCTAGAATTATTAAAAAAGTGGTCAATAAAAAGGATGCCACGTTTGCTAGAACCCGCCTGTTGAACGTCTGAATGAAAGTTAGATTTTATTTTTGTCAAATTTAAGGTGCTGCATCACATAAATGAGAGCTGCATAAGTAGGTGGTTGTGACAGTTTCCAGTTGAGAGAAATCAGTCTCCGTGCCAGGAGAGTGACAAATGATATTACGTTGTGTTGAGAATCACGTCGGATCCCTTAACACTCACAACAGTCCAGATCAATTTGACACTCTATAATGTCTGAAAGTGTTTGGAGAAATAATATTGCATTAGTCTTGGGCAATGCCAGAACGTATGAGCTAATGTTGCTGGAGACCACATTGGTCACACGAAGAGTATGTTCAGATACATTTCGCTTAGTTTTTGCTTGGATAAATGCAGACGATGCACACCCTAAACTGTAATAGTCCATGCCTAATACAGACAGAAGACAAGTGTTCTTGCTTTAGAGCCTCTGTCCATTGTTCCTCTGTGTTGACTATACCTAAATCTTATTTCCAGGCTATTTTTAGATGCTCTAACAGTGAAACAGTGTTTTCAAACTGAGAGAGTTTGTCATAGATGTGGGATATCACACTTTTAATTGAGGGGTTAGTTAGGAACAGAGACTCCATTGGTCTGGAACTTCAGGGAAGGATGGGGTATTGTCCCATACAAATTATGTACTTGTAGGTATCAGAAAAAGTGTAAATGGGGCAAATAAATATATATTTTTTCAGTTGTTGGTAGGATGAAAATACATTATTAGCGTATAGGTCTTTGAAGAACTGCATACCCTTCCTATGCCAAAGATGACAGGTTGTATCACAGAGGGAGGGTGCAAATAAGTGATTTGCAACAATAGGGGCCAGGACAGAGCCACCGTGCCACCCAATTGACCCAAAATGCTTTCTAATCTGTTAGAGAGTGAGTTTCGATGGGGTTGTTAAAAGATTGCATGTTTACTATGGGCAGACAGAACGGAGTAAATAAATGCTGGCAAAAAACATGCCCAATTCACACGTAACCAGGTTCTTAACCAATAGCTGGGCCCGTATGTTACATGCCCAGTAATATCCCTGGAAATGAGGAAGTCCCATTCCCCCTTCTTATTTTAACCTTTGTAAGTAATCCTTCCTAATTCGATGCAACTTGTTCCATACAAAGTGAGATATGGCTTTATCCAAGTTCTTAAATAAGCTTGTGTTCATAAAAATTGGGCTACATTGTCCAAGGCAGACATTTGTGAAGCACATTCATTTCGACAGCGTTGATTCGGCCAGCCATTGATAAGGGGAGAAATCCAATGACAATTTTCAATCCACCTTACATTTGAAGCTGCATTGTGTGATTTGAAGAGCAATCATTTGAAAATTGGTAAAAAATTTCATGTCATCACAAAGCCGTGTCAAGCGAGGACAGCGATTCCATTCCTAAAATAAATGTTCAAATTCCCCTCACAAAATCACACAATGCAGCTCCAATATCTTCTATGTGCAAAGTCTCATATTTGTGCAAGCATTGTTAAGAGGGCAGATTCAGTTAAGTATTTATTAAAGAAATCAGATCTTAAGGTCTTACATAAGAACGTTGTAAGCTTTTGCTTGCTTTACCTGGGAATATTACTGCTTTTTTTCCACACTTTTCCGTGGCAGAAGATTTCTGTAAATCTTACTCTGTCCTGACCCGGCAAATTGGAGGAACGTCTTACATAGAAAATCGACTCCTGCTCCTATTCACACATGACGTCGATACAGAAAATTGCCGGAACACGTGTGAAAGGGGCTATAGAAACTGGCTGTCATATCCAGCTTATCATTTGGTCCCCTTTAAACCCTCTGTGGCATTATTTTGTCCTTCAGCAGAGGCAGTCCCCGTGGGTTTTGACCTAAAAAGCGAACTGGTGACAAGCTGAGGTCCAAACCATGTTTGAAAATAGCAGCTAGTTAGCCTCCCAGTTTCATCTAAAAACTTCCTCTTTGCTTCTTTCTCTCTGTTCCGTCCCTCCGTCTGGCTAACACAGCCTTCCTCCTCCCATCACGCTGTGCCCTGCAGTCTTTCCCATTGCTTACTAGCTACACTGCAGGGCTCCCCGACATCCTCAGTGCCACCAAGCTTGTCAGTGCAATAGACAAATTGGTCAAGACCAATGACCAAGACGGTCAAGTTGGTGAATGCCACATTGTAGCCATGGGTCTGAATGGAATGTACAGTGGTGTTCAAAAAAATAACAGTACAACATCAGTAACCTGATGAACCACTGTTATTAGTAGTAGTGATATTTCTGCATGGCAAATAATTTACTTGTAGATGTAGTAGTGTAATAGAAAAACAACAGACCCAACTGTCATGACATGCACGCTGCTTGTTCTGAGTAATTGACTCATTCATTGAAAGGGGCGTGTTCAAAATAATAGCAGTGTGGAGTTTAAT
This sequence comes from Synaphobranchus kaupii, assembly GCA_029718625.1. NCBI lineage: Eukaryota > Metazoa > Chordata > Actinopteri > Anguilliformes > Synaphobranchidae > Synaphobranchus > Synaphobranchus kaupii. Next base: position 57,380,492 of record CM056383.1, on the reverse strand, counting down.
TAGAGAATTCATTCATTCTGTGAAAAAAAACAGGTCAAACAGGTATTCCACAGGTAAACAGGTGATGCCATCATGATTCTGTATAAAAGGATATCAAAAGACTCCTGATATCTTATTTCCAGGTACTCTTAGAAGCAATACTATAACCTCTCTGCATTTGAATGGATCGCTATGAGAATTGGGGGGTGGGACTAGAGAATTAAATGTAAATTACACGGGAATAGTATGGAACCCATGGTTGGCTAAATGGCTGTAAGTCAACAAAGGTCTGAGGTATCAAACGAGCCTTAAACCATCACTCTGCTGCCAGAAATACAGTAGATATGGATGGATAACTTGAAGGGTTTCTTCTCCTGACTTATTTTTCCATAGAGTTCAATAGGCAATGATTAATTGCACATGAAATGAATTGGCAATGATCCACATATCATGACTACAATGGAATATGACTAAAAAGTTCTCCACCATTGTTGGTGAAATGTCTAGCTGGTGAAGTTCAATCTCATTGTTAGTTGGTTCGCAACGTGAACGTAATGTTTTTTTGTTTTTTTAAACAAAACATTTTTTAAAACAAAAATTCGGACCGAATCGCTGGTTTTAGAAGGCAGAATTTGAGGGTATAAGCACAGTGTATGGTGCTGGATTTCTCTCACAGCAGTTCTTTCTATGACTGCTACCAACTAAGCATGACCGTTCCCCGATATTTTTCTTTAAAAAAGTTGCGTACTCCAGCTTTAAGTTCATGCAGTACTGCCAAAGCCAGTTCTCTTTTCTCACTGTTCAACCTACACGTGAGAAAGTGGCAGCCTCTTGTTGCAACAAAATCAGCTCTCCATCTGAAGGAGAACACAAATCCCTTAAGCGGAGCTGAATATGATAATGGACTGGGTTGTGTAGCCTACTGCTGTGTGGACTGTGGCCATTTTGTGATTTTAATGATTTATTTGCTGTGTATATGCCTGCATTCTTTCAGCTCTTAACGTAGGGACTCTTTTATAATAAAAAGCGATAAGGTCTTATACATCCTGTATGTGGTGGCTATGATCTATTGTCGATGTGGTCATAGGGTGCTTATGTGTTTGTTTGACTGTCTGCCTTATTCTCTCTCCCTTGCAGGCGCTGGAGCCAAGATCTTATGGCAATTTCAGCCCGGTAAATTCGGCAGACCCCAGGGACCCTGAGCAGGAGCAGAAGGCCAAGGCGCTGCGCGGCCGCATGTAAGATCCAAGTTATATTTAATATTATACAGCGTCGCCGCATGTTGGATCCAAGTTTAATTTATTATTACACAGTGTGAGTGAATGTAAAATCCAGGTTATAATAATCGCACAGTGTTGCTGCATGTAAAATTTGAGTTATATTTATTACATTACAGACAGGCTGATTTTAAGACCCGAGTTATATTTGTTATTATACACTGTGGCTGATTGTAATATCCAAACTGTATTAATATTATACAGGTAGCTTCATTGTATTATCCACGTTTAATATTTTGCAGGTAGACTCAGTATAAGATCCAAATTGTATTTCTTATTATCCAGCTTGACTGATCGTAAGGTCCAAGATATTACACGGATTGGGTATGGGATTGGTTAGGATTTTTTATGTTTTATTCATTGGATCTGATTCATACGTCTTACAGTATTGTAGGATTTGTTCTTAATAGGATGCTCTTATTAATAGCTATTTAACCTTAACCAACTATAAAACCTGCAGTAAACAAGATGCCATTAAAATATTTTATCTTCCAAACAATACAACTCTTTTTCAGTGGCATGTTATCTTAGCCTCTTGTGAACTGTTTCATTTTGCTTGAGCCCGTCTTAATTTAAGACACTGTTGACTTCCCCACATTTTATTCATTGACAACAGCACTGATAGTGTTTTAAACATTTTATCAATGGAAAGTGTGTCGTCTTTTCAGTAAACACTCACATTTTTTGCATCAGGGAAGAAGCTTAATCTGGCTTATGTGTTTGTAACTTGCAAGGTTAAAGGGATAGTTCGGAATTTTGGACATAATGTCTCAATTACGACTTACCCATGATGTAGTTGATTGATGGAAACCATTTTCAGCTAATTCCATGCTATCCCTTCTTTTGGACATACACACGTTGTTAATGCTAGCGCAACTCTATGGCAACCGGTAGCATCCCCTACCAAATGCACTTAAACACTCCACAGTGCACCCAAAGCAAATAAAATACGACGACAGTCTATCGGGGGAGCAATACTTTACGTTACCTACAAATGTAATGCCGGCACTGGTCGACTACAACAACAAAGAAGAGTAACAAGTTACAATGGCCGCGTTCGCTCCGCCGCCATACTTCCACAGAGAATATTAGGTCAGCACAAAGTAAAGGATTCAACGATAGTTTGACGTCAAATATGATGGTATAAACACTCAAAATAACCCCGATAGACTGTCGTCGTATTTTATTTGCTTTGGGGGCACTGTGGAGTGTTTAAGTGCGTTTGGTAGTGGATGCTACCGGTTGCCATAGAGTTGCGCTAGCATTAGCAACGTGTGTATGTCCAAAAGAAGGGATAGCATGGAATTAGCTGAAAATGGTTTCCATCAATCAACTACATCATGGGTAAGTCGTAATTGAGACATTATGTCCAAAATTCCGAACTATCCTTTTAATATCTCTGAGATTCTACTATTCTAGGTGGAAATAGTACTGACATTCTGGTGATTCTCATTTTCAGGTTTGTGCTCAATGAGCTCATTCAGACAGAGAAAGACTACGTAAAGGACTTGGGTGTTGTGGTGGAGGTGAGTCATTCAAGTCTGAATAAATGAACAGAACGTGAAGGCAAACATACATAAAGATATCTGTAGTGAGTTCACTTGTATGTAAGGTAGGTGTAATGGTAACAACCCATATACAGATATCCTACTTGCATCTAAACATAAATAAGTATACATACAGTTGAAGTTGGAAGTTTACATACACTTAGGTTGAAGTCATTAAAACTAATTTTTAACCACTCCACAGATTTCATGTTAGCAAACATAGTGTTGGCAAGTCAGTTAGGACATCTACTTTGTGCATGACACAAGAAATTTTTCCAACAATTGTTTACAGACAGATTATTTCACTTTTAGTTCTCTATATCACAATTCCAGTGGGTCAGAAGTTTACATACATAAGTTGACTGTGCCTTTAAATTTTTAATATTTGGTCGCATATCCTTTGCATGCCATGACTTCCTGATGTATGTGACGCAACAACATCAAAAGACTCTTGATATCTTATTTTCTGGTACTTTTACAAGCGATACTATAATGTCTCTGCATTTGAATGGATCTCTATGGGAATTGGGGGTGGGACTAGATTTAGCTGTAAATTACACTGGAACAGTATGGAAACACATGGTTGGCTAAATGGCTGTAAGTCATATGGGTCTGAGGTATTAAACAAGCCTTAAATCATCACTCTGCTGCCGGAAATACAGTAGATATGGATGGATAACTTGAAGGGTTTCTTCTACTGACTTATTTTGTCCATAGAGTTCAATAGGAAAATTTGTCAGGAGAAACTACCCTTAAAGTTATCCATCCATATCTACTGTATTTCTGGCAGCAGAGTGATGATTTAAGGCTTGTTTGATACCTCAGACCCTTGATGACTTACATCCATTTAGCCAACCATGTGTTTCCATACTGTTCCAGTGTAATTTACAGCTAAATCTAGTTCCACCCCCCAATTCCCATAGAGATCCATTCAAATGCAGAGACGTTATAGTATCGCTTGTAAGAGTACCAGAAAATAAGATATCAAGAGTCTTTTGATGTTGTTGGGTCACAGACATCAGGAAGTCATGGCATGCAAAGGATATGCGACCAAATATTAGAAATTTAAAGGCACAGTCAACTTAGTGTATGTAAACTTCTGACCCATTTGGAATTGTGATATAGAGAATTAATTGTTGGAACAAATACTTGTGTCATGCACAAAGTAGATGTCCTAACTGACTATAGTTTGCTAACATGAAATCTGTGGAGTGGTTAAAAATGAGTTTTAATGACTCTGACTTCAACTGTAGATAGTGTATGTGTGTGGGTGAGGGAGAAATAGTGTAGGTGTGTGGCTTCTACTGCTCTGTAAAAGTGCTGTTTGTCTGTTTTTCTGGCTCATGGCCTGGCAGTGCTGTGTGATTATATATGATTACATTTGCATTCCACCCCCCTTGTGTCCGTCATAGGCAAATTCCCAGAGCCCCTTCCTGGCCACAATGGCCAGTGCGTTATTGGGTGCATGTATGTGTGCATTTGTATTTTTATGTGTGTGCACGTGTGCACGTAGTCATTTCTGCACGTGCGTGTGGAGTGTGTTTATACCCGTGGGTGTTTGCCAGCATATTTCTTGCTTATGCAAGTGATAACTGACCCTCACCATGTTCCAATCATTTATACAGGTTTTCCTCTGCACGTTGGGCTTGTACACTGCAGGCAACTGCATTATAAAGTTATTATTTATGTGATGTTCTTCCTCAGGGGCTTATGAAGAGGATAGAAGTGAAAGGTGTCCCTGAGGATATGAAGGGAAAAGACAAGATTGTTTTCGGGAACATCCATCAAATCTACGACTGGCACAGAGAGTAGGCTTTCAGTCTCTTACACTTTCTTATGGTATAGCATGAGTAACGAATGGGGTTTTCACCCAAGATCCCGGCATAACTGCCTCGATCGAAGTAGCCGCACAACTGTAGAATGAAAGAAAAATTGTACTGTTATCGATGGATCATTAGAGATCATTTCATATCCAGTCAGCATGCTGATAACTCATTTTGTATGGGACCAATCTGTGTGTCAGTGTAGTGCTTCACCCCATGGTCTGAGCCAGTACTGGCTGTGGCTGACAGGCCCACGGGGCAGCCCTATTGGACATAGTGGAGCCTGTGGGAAAACAGCTTCAGTCAGCAGGGTATTCCTGGAATCATTACACAAAAATGACTCCTCTGCCTGACTGGGCACCTGCAGTCTGCTGCCTGTATGAGCTGCATGAAGTGTACTCCTCCTGTACACTGACTGCGGAGATGATACAAAATTGACAATAAAATTGGGTTAAATTTTATTATGATTATTATAATATAATATCTAATTATAATTGTAATTGGATATTAAATGTAATTCAATTATTACTATGGTGGGATATCAATCGATCTTGAGGCTAAATGAGGCTTCTTTTTTCTTGTAGGTTTTTCCTGGGTGAACTGGAGAAATGTCTGGAAGACCATGAACGACTTGCAGAGCTATTCATAAAACATGTAAGTCTACCACTGAATACAGTGTGAGTGTGGCACATAAAACATTTGAGTTCAGAGTTCTTCAGTGGCCTAGTCAGTGAACTCACTCTTCTGTGAGTATAGGCAACAGAACCATTTTTGCCCGGATGCAGAGCGTGCGGGCCTAAACGTTTGAATGTGGGTAACTGACTGACCGGCTGGCTGGCTGGCTGGCTGACTGTCTCCCTGTCTGTCTGATCCCCCGATGTTGAAAAGCGCATTCATAAATTTTGAGTCTTAAAAAGCACATGCGTAAATTTAGAGCAATTACGGGAAAAAGTCTGCTGTCTAACTCCCTAACTCCCACCCGAAAATCATGAATGAACAACTGTGGATATGTTTAAAGATATAAGTCAATAGGCTGAAATGTATAACCTTTCTCGTAGTCGTTATCGCCCAGTCAATATTGTTTCACCAGCGGGAGGGGGACTTCATTGGTATTGAAATTTTACTCACCACTTTTTAGTTGAGGGACGTTAGACCACATAGCTACACTCTCCAGAGGAAGACATCGCCCATGTTTTAAACTCAATCAATGTCAGAGGAGCAACAACTAACGAAAAGTAAGCCGAGTTCAAAGCAGATAATTTTTTGATTGTGGTCCCGGGAAATACGCGACCTGCCGAGTGACGAATAGATAAATAAATAGCGATTGAAAGCATTTAGCCTCCTGTTCGTCGAATGGTACGTCGACAAGTTTTCTGCACAATCGCTTCTAAGAGTACCTGAAAATAAAACATCGAGTCTTTTGATATCCTTTTATACCCAGTCATGATAGCGTGACCTGTTAGCCTGTGGGATGTTCCAAACAGGTGTTTTTTGAACTTCCCAGTCTTTTTTTTTGTTGCCCCCTGTCCCAAATTTTTTGGAACGTGTTGCAGGCATCAAATTCAGAATTAGCATATATTTACAAAAATCAATAATGTTGATAAGGTAAAACATTAAATATATTTTCTTTGTACTGTTTTCAATTAAATATACAGTGCATCCGGAAAGTATTCACAGCGCTTCACTTTTTCCACATTTTGTTCTGTTACAGCCTTATTCCAAAATTGATTAAATTCATTTTTTCCCTCAAAATTCTACACACAACACCCCATAATGACAATGTGAAAAAAGTTTTTTTGAGATTTTTGCAAATTTATTAAAAATAAAAAAATAAAATTTCTCATTTACATAAGTATTCATACCCTTTGCTTTAACATATTTTTAAAGTATCATATTTCATATTTGGTCGCATATCCTTTACATGCTGTTACTTCCTGAAGTCTGTGACCATCAACATCAAAAAAACTGTCGATATCTTATTTTCAGGCACTGTTACAAGCGATACTATAACCTCTCTGCATTTGAATGGATCTCTATGGAAATTGGGGGGTGAGACTAGATTCAGCTGTAAATTACACTGGTACAGTATGGAACACATGGCTGGCTAAATGGCTGTAAGTTATCAAGGGTCTGAGCTATCAAACGAGCCCCAAACCATCACTCTGTTGCCAGATATGGAGTAGATGTGGATGGATCACTTTAAGGGTTGTTTCTCCTAACTTTTTTCCCCATAGAGTTCTATAGGAAAATGAGTCCGGAGAAATAACCCTTGCAGTGATCCATCCACATCTACTCCATATCTGGCAACAGAGTGATGGTTTGGGGCTCGTTTGATAGCTCAGACCCTTGATAACTTACAGCCATTTAGCCAGCCATGTGTTCCATACTGTACCAGTGTAATTTACAGCTGAATCTAGTCTCACCCCCCAATTTCCATAGAGATCCATTCAAATGCAGAGAGGTTATAGTATCGCTTGTAACAGTACCTGAAAATAAGATATCGACAGTTTTTTGATGTTGATGGTCACAGACTTCAGGAAGTAACAGCATGTAAAGGATATGCGACCAAATATGAAATATGATACTTAAAAAATATGTTAAAGCAAAGGGTATGAATACTTATGTAAATGAGAAATTTTATTTTTTTATTTTTAATAAATTTGCAAAAATCTCAAAAAAACTTTTTTCACATTGTCATTATGGGGTGTTGTGTGTAGAATTTTGAGGGAAAAATGAATTTAATCAATTTTGGAATAAGGCTGTAACAGAACAAAATGTGGAAAAAGTGAAGCGCTGTGAATACTTTCCGGATGCACTGTATGTAAAAGAGAATTTACAAATCACTGCTTTCTGCTTTTATGTGCATTTTACATACTGTCCCAACTTTTTTGGAATTGGGGTTGAACATTGAATAATATTGAGGTTGAGCGCATCAAACAACACAGGTATCTAGGTATTTGGTTGGATTGTGATCTTTCTTTCAGATAATTTATAACACCTTTGACAAAAAACTGAAACCTAAACGTGACTGACAATGCTGTGGTGTCTTAACAGTTATTTAAATTTCAATAGAAACGCATAAAATAAAATTCTACTAAAATGAGAATAAAAACAAGCACAAAAAAAACAGCTAAATACAAGAACATTGCAGGACGGTTACAGGCCAACATTTCAGCAATGTTGCAGCAGTGTTGTAGCGAAGTCTCTTGGAAAACGTTTTATTGAGATTATGTTTGAACGTGGCTACAACGTTGTAGAGCAATATTGCAGCAACGTTGCACAGGGTTGTAGTAGGAAGGTTTCTTAGTTTATTTTACACTTATAACCTTTGTCTGGGGCTTTTGTAATATATTTCCAAAACTCCATCTTTCACTGTTGAAATTAGAACTATTGGCAGAAGCAAGACATTCTAGGCTGAGCGGTACCGGAGCGAACTGGAGCTTGCGGAGTGGTAATGTTTAAGAGTGCTCATCACTCTAATTAAATTACGTCCGCTTCCCCTCCTCGCTCACTCCCACTCACATACTCTGCCCCACCCGCCTTTGAGAATCAGATGCACTCCGTCGCCCCGGTATGCAGGCCAACCTGCATGCTCCGGAACAATATCCACCGTGCCCTGTCACATGTTCCCCACTGGCTGCATGCAGGCATCCGGACTGAGCTAGGCTTGCCTAGTCTTGTTCATAGAGGAAAAAAAAATAGAAGAAAATATGACATCACAAATGTGATTCAGGCTATTATGTCCCTGTCTGCACTATGACTTTACTGGTCATATCTGACTACACTGTGATTTTTGTGCGCTCTATCTGACTTTCTGTGGCCTTAAAGATTAAAACTTTGCTGTGACTTTGCAGGTTATATCTAACTGCTCTGTGATTTTTGTGCGCTATATCTGACTTTCTGTGGCTTTACAGATTACAACTCTGCTGTGACTTTGCAGGTTCTATCTGACTGCTCTGTGTCTTTACAGCTTCTATGACTATGCTGTGACTTTACAGATTATATTAAGCAGGGGGATAGTGGCTGACAGGTGTATCTGTTTTATCCCAGGAGAGGAGATTGCACATGTACGTGGTTTACTGCCAGAACAAGCCCAGATCGGAGTACGTTGTCGCTGAATATGATGCATACTTTGAGGTAAAGTTTTTTGTTTACATAGCACACTTTGAGGCCCTTGATATGCAAAATTAATATATCTATATATACAGTATATCCGTGTGCGTGTGTGAATATACCTTTGCTGGAACAAACTTAAACAGACATATAATGCACAATTACTTTTTATTTGCTGAATTTAACAGTTTGAAAAAATTAACCAATCATTTTAATTTCAACTGTTCCATGTTAACTAGAAAATCAACAAAACATGCAATTTGACCAATAGCCATTTATAATATATATTCAGAACTTGAAATGTACTGGAATTTTTGGTTTATTGATGTACTCCTCTGAAATAAGCTCTCTTGTACATCTGTTTCACAGGAGGTGCAGCAGGAAATAAACTCCAGACTGGCTATTAGTGACTATCTCATAAAGCCCATACAGAGGATAACTAAGTATCAGCTGCTTCTCAAGGTAAACCTCATATTCATGAAATTCCTTGTTCAAACTGCCTGATGGTAGTATGGTGTGATTGAGTGGGAATGTTTAACCAGAATGTTGCAGGTTCAAATCCAGGTTAGGAATCTACTGCTGTAACTGCACTCTTGTGTTCTGTATTGTTGAGGCAGTCAACTCAGATTATTCCGGAAAGCATCCAGCTGTAGAAATGTTCATTTTGTAAACCGTAAGCTGTATAAGTCAGCTGCTGACAAAATAAATTGGACGTGCAATTTAGATACTCTGTATTAAAATTGTGTTTTTGGCTCACAGTTTCTTAAACAATAAAATTTGGTCTACATGTAAGGTCAGTTAATGGCATTTTGAATAATATATAACATAAAGACATCACAGCGCACATAAGACCTATCCTAATTTAGGCCAATCGGCTGTTAGCTTCTCTCTATTCTAAAAAATATCTATGCACAATGTTTAAATATAATTTGTATTCTTTATTTAAACCATACAAACCAATGTCTATTTTGTATCGTAGCTATCGTAGTCAACACTGTGCTTCATTGGGCTACCTTCACTTGTTTCTTGTGGGTGTTTATTTTGATATGATTGACCATAGCTCCAGATTGACCATAGCTCCAGTGCTTGCATCCAAACTTCTCTTTTAACCAGCTTGTTCCATATTTCCTCATAAATTTCCCTGATGGGACTTTTTTTCTTTTACTCTGGGAAAATAATTTTCTAATTCTTCTATGTCTATTTAATTTATCTCTTGGCTTGGTGTCTCAGTAGAATCACTTGGAGGAATAAAGATTATAAGAAATGTGCCTTTTCTTTCTAAGGACTTCTTGAAGTACAGTTCAAAGGCAGGCATTGACTGTCAGGACATTGAGGTAAGAAACTGAAAATATTTTACCAGCTGTTCCATTTTTAGCTTGTGTGTATACAGAATTAAAATTTGTGTTATCCAAGTAAATTTTGTTGTAATAATATATGCCATTACCACTGTTGTGTTTGTGCAATATTATTTTACAGAAAGCTGTTGATTTGATGTTCTTGGTCCCGAAACGTTGCAACGACATGATGAACCTTGGCCGACTGCAAGGCTATGAGGTATCATGCAAAATCCTCTTTAACGGTTCTGCGCTTTTCCTCAGTGTACAAAGTGAGAGGGACAGAGCGAACAGGCTGACCCGGTTTGTTCTCCTCTCCGCAGGGGAAGCTGACCAGTCAGGGAAAACTGTTACAGCAGGACACCTTCTTTGTGACCGAGCAGGACTCGGGTGTCCTGTCCCGCAGCAAGGAACGCAGAGTCTTTCTGTTCGAGCAGATCGTCATCTTCAGTGAGCTGCTCCGTAAGGGATCATCCACGCCGGGCTACCAGTTCAAGAAGAGTATCAAGGTAAAGAGGAATCCGGCGCAGATATAAAGAACCGTGCGTGCGGCCCTGTTGCGGATTGGAGCCTGTTGCACGGTGTCCCATGCCGATGAACGACAGATGGGGTTTTATAGTGGTAAAGGTACAGGTTGATGGGGTTTTATAGTGGTAAAGGTACAGGTTGATGGGGTTTTATAGTGGTAATGGTACAGGTTGATGGGGTTTTATAGTGGTAAAGGTACAGGTTGATGGGGTTTTATAGTGGTAAAGGTACAGGTTGATGGGTTTTATAGTGGTAAAGGTACAGGTTGATGGGGTTTTATAGTGGTAAAGGTACAGGTTGATGGGGTTTTATAGTGGTAATGGTACAGGTTGATGAGGTTTTATAGTGGTTAAGGTAGAGGTTGATGGGGTTTTATAGTGGTAAGGTACAGGTTGATGGGGTTTTATAGTGGTAAAGGTACAGGTTGATGGGGTTTTATAGTGGTAAAGGTACAGGTTGATGGGGTTTTATAGTGGTAAAGGTACAGGTTGATGGGGTTTATAGTGGTAAAGGGTCAGGTTGATGGGGTTTTATAGTGGTAAAGGTACAGGTTGATGGGGTTTTATAGTGGTAAAGGTACAGGTTGATGGGGTTTCATAGTGGTAAAGGTACAGGTTGATGGGGTTTTATAGTGGTAAAGGTACAGGTTGATGGGGGTTTATAGTGGTAAAGGTACAGGTTGATGGGGGTTTATAGTGGTAAAGGTACAGGTTGATGAGGTTTTATAGTGGTAAAGGTACAGGTTGATGGGGGTTTATAGTGGTAAAGGTACAGGTTGATGGGGGTTTATAGTGGTAAAGGTACAGGTTGATGGGGGTTTATAGTGGTAAAGGTACAGGTTGATGGGGTTTTATAGTGGTAAAGGTACAGGTTGATGGGGTTTTATAGTGGTAAAGGTACAGGTTGATGGGGGTTTATAGTGGTAAAGGTACAGGTTGATGGGGTTTTATAGTGGTAAAGGTACAGGTTGATGGGGTTTTATAGTGGTAAAGGGACAGGTTGATGGGGTTTTATAGTGGTAAAGGTACAGGTTGATGGGGTTTTATAGTGGTAAAGGTACAGGTTGATGGGGTTTATAGTGGTAAAGGGACAGGTTGATGGGGTTTTATAGTGGTAAAGGTACAGGTTGATGGGGTTTTATAGTGGTAAAGGTACAGGTTGATGGGGTTTCATAGTGGTAAAGGTACAGATTGATGGGGTTTCATAGTGGTAAAGGTACAGGTTGATGGGGTTTTATAGTGGTAAAGGGACAGGTTGATGGGGTTTCATAGTGGTAAAGGGACAGGTTGATGGGGGTTTATAGTGGTAAAGGGACAGGTTGATGGGGTTTTATAGTGGTAAAGGGACAGGTTGATGGGGGTTTATAGTGGTAAAGGGACAGGTTGATGGGGTTTTATAGTGGTAAAGGTACAGGTTGATGGGGTTTTATAATGATGAAAGTACAGATGATTATTTTTCCCTGTAGGTGAGTTACTTGAGCATGGACCCAGACGTGGATAACGACCCGTGTAAGTTTGTCCTGTACTGCCGTGGATCGTCGGAGCGATTTACCCTTCAGGCTGCCAATCAGGACATCAAGCAGGTCTGGGTCCACCACATCAACGAGGTGCTTGAAACCCAGAGCAACTTCCTTTCAGGTAATTGAGCGACTGGCTGTGTAGTGTTCATGGCCCCGAACATATAGGGCTGGTTCCATGCACATGGATTAAGTCTAGGCCTAGAAATAGTCTTTTAAGCTGGACTAACTCAATATGGCTTTTTACAGACATTGCTTAAAATAGCCATAGATTTAGCATGGTCTTGATTAATCTGGTTTCATAGAGAATGATTAGAGCTACTCCGGGCCTAAATGAGGGCAGTAAGATGCATATAGTGAGACAGATGGAACCACATTGCTTTCTATGCCCTGTTGGTTTATACATTAACTCTTTCTGCTAGTCCGATTGAATAGTTTTGACTGGTAAATCTTTCCACAGCCCTGCAGTCACCAATAGAATATCAGAAGAAGGAGACTTCTCTGACCCGAAACCCGTCCAGTAGCGGGCGACCCTCCCAGTCCAACAGCAGACCCCACTCCTCCTCCTCCATGGGGGCAGAGAAGCCCCCGCTCTCCGGCCGCGCCTCCACACCTCTCAAGCTATCTACCTCGAATGGCAGCCCCTGCTACGATCCCCACAAACACGGCGATCGTTACGAGTCTTTTGTGGTGAGTCCAGACGGGTGCTGCCAGGGTACCCCACAAGCACAGTCCAGCTCCGTGTCAGCCCATGTCCTGATGCACTGTGGGTAGCAGGCGTTCACGGCACACTTTTGGCCCGTGGCGCAATAGAAGCTGATTCCTTAAAGTGATACTGCAGTCAAAAACCGACTTTTCGCGTTGAAAACCGATGTTTTGGGTTAGACTACGATCATACACAACAATTTTTATCTGAAAATCTCATATTGCGTCGAAGTCCGTGTCGTCTGAGTTTTTGTGTCGGCTTACCATGTGCTGCATTTCCGGGGATTAGTGACGTCCCGAAATCCTTAGCACAGAAATAGGTGGAGTCTCGGCTAGTAAAGTGAGCAGAGAGCTCCGTGGCAGAGAGCAGGAAGGGGGCTGAGTCAGTTCACCAAGACACACCCTTTCACTCATTGACCGTATGAATATTCATAATATGACCTTGTGGCATCGTCGTCATATAACCGCACCTACCCACGGCTCCAAGTTCAAATTGAAGCTGTAAAAAAGGGCTTAGAAAAGCGATTGCAGTATCACTTTAAGCTGTTTTTTTTTTAGGCACACAGTCAGCATGCTGGCTTAGAAGGTGTCTCTTACCACAGGTTATTATTAGTGGTGCTTTTGGCCTAGTTCTCATGGTTCACTGGCTCCTTGTGCATTTGTCCGCCTTGAGCTCCCATTTGTGTAGGCACCTTGAGGTTTTGTAATGAATCACCTTGTCGAGACACTTTTTACTCAGGTAGCCCAGCTGCGTTTATTTTTAAACACCTCAAACTTATTTCCTTGGCCTACTCTCAGCTGTAACAAAGGCAGTTTAAGTGACGATATGTATGTGTCCTGCTTAGTACACACGCATGTGAACGGCTCCGCTGTCATTTTGATTCAACCATTTTAAACTGGAGGCATTTTGAACAGGACCAATTTAGGTAGTCGATAATGTGCCATATTCCAAGCATGTTTAGGAACAACCTATGGTACATATAGAAGACTTGTACCAAGTGATGACTGACCATTTCGTGAGAAAATGATAATAATAACTCCTTGTTATCAATAATTGATCAATCATAAGATGTTGATATTTGTGTGTCATAAATTATTAATTATGTACAAAATAAACATGCAAGTAAAACTCTGAAAGTCCGTTTTAGCAAAATTAGTAAGCTAGACATCTATTTCATCTGAAAGTGAATGCAGTATTGCATTTTGGTCTTTGTGCCATGGACTGCAATGGATGGCTAGCTAGCTACCAAAACATTGATTGTTTCACTAGCTAACTATGGCTTACAAATACTCACCTTTCCTGAAGTTTAAAATGAATAGATTTAGTCTGAAGGTAAAAATGATAAAACTTTAAAATCCACAATCTTTTTTAGTAGGTCACGTGCAGCCCAGAGGGAGCTTGCAAGCAGAGTAACACAAGCTAGCCAGCTGCACAGATCAAAGACCCTGTGTAATCAAAGTAGTCATTTTTAATGGTTATATGTAAAGAACCAAAGAAAACGAGACTAATTTATTTAGTTGAGATGAAATGGTTTATTTATATTTTTATCATGAAAGCGTCAAAGTTCTTATAATACTGCCCACTTCTGGCAGTTTGGTATTGGTCATTTGGAGACCAGGTTTATTGCGTAACTAAAAGAGCCTTTAAATTTTCACTGATCTCTGAGGAGATAACCAATTTTTTAGTATTGATAAACTACTGCAATGGACCCACTTATGCAATGTGCCAAGAATGTTTGGCAATATTGGAATATTTATGTCTTACACATATTACAAAAGTTTGACATAAATAATAAGATTACAACTTTATCAATAATTTCTTACCAGATCATCAATAATAAAAAAAAAGGTTATCTCCTCATTTTACTTAACATTGTACTAGAAGTCTGTGAGGCAATGTGAGGAAGGAGAGACCGAAAATTATGTTTTCCAATGAAAATATGAAAATATTATGTTTTCCAATGAAAACGTGGGTGGAACGTCTCCAGTAGAATTTTAACCGAACCTCCCTGTGTCTGGTGTTTGAACCCCCCCCGCAGCACGACACAGCTGGATGTAATGGGATGTCCTCTAGCATGCTGGTGACCCAGGACTACATGGCGCTGAAGGAGAATGAGATCTGCGTTACCCAGGGAGAGAAGGTTCAGATCCTGGCCACCAACCAGCAGAACATGTTCTTGGTGTTCCGGCCGGCCCACAGCCACTCCCCTGCAGCGGAGGGCTGGGTCCCGGGCCACGTCCTGGGTCCGCTCGCTAAGCCGCTCATCGACAGCGCTGAGGGAAGTGTGAAGTAAGTCTCCCAGGCCTCCACTTGAGCTCTGTTTGTAGCGCAGAGCAAAAAGAGATGCCGCGCACTGCCCCCTGCTGGTTCTTCCCCTCCAACACAACGATCTGTAAGTGCTGGATACGGATCTGAACATTGGGGAGGTCTCCTTCTACGGCTAATTTTGTTAGTATGTGCGAAAAAAACAGCGATTAACAAATAGATGGGTTAAAAAGGAAGGACTATTGGGAGTGGGCGTGGCCTGTTCATGTTGAGAAAACAGAGAAGACCGATCTCACGTCAATGTGCAAGTGACTGGTCAGGATCTTTTTCTGTTTCTTACATTTCTAACGACGTTTCTCTTTACACCTTTTGGCAAAAAGACTGAGGCCTCTTTCTCCGAATGGAGAGAATTTGTTATTGTCTATGGCAATCTGTTTGTACAGCTTGTATTTTTTCCTTTATTTTGATTTCATCTCAAAGGAATTCATTTTTGTATTTTAATTTGCCATTATCAGATATGTTGGCAGTTTACTGTAAAAAAATTTTTTTGTTAAATATACTCTTTCCAGTACATTCCTGTATAAAGTTTTTTGCACTATTTAAGAAAAACTCATAATAATGAAGTCAGGTTGTGCAATATAATGATAGTCACAATGTTCATCATTGTACTTGTAACTAATAATTTTAAATGTATTATTTTAAATATACTAAGAATTTTTTTTGACATGAGCATGATGTAAGAAGAAGTAAATTTAACATGTTGTGCTTGAGGCAATGTTAACTGTGATGGATACTACTAGGGCAGTTAGACTGCTTTTTCCCAAGAATTCGCAAGCTACTTTAACTTTGGACACATCTAATGCATCTTTCTATTCATATTTTAAATTGAATATTGAAGAATCATCAAATCCATTCTAGCTATCCTTGAATAATGTTTATTTGGATTTATAAATCTCTTAAGTGGTGAAATTTATGCTATTTTTCATTATTTGTATCTACAATAGATAAGCTTTTTACAGCTTATCATTGTAGATTAAGTATTTCCCCATTAAGCTAAGTTTAAAAGGTAAATAATGTCCATTTTAATTGTGGCTGATCATTTATTTTCTTTAATTATGAAAATTTCTAAATGGTGGACTACATTAAAGTTGATCATTTCTCCTCTTGGGAATGTGATGGCGTCTTTTTTTGTTTAAAAAAAAACTTTATATTAATTACATGGTATATCAGCAATGTATATCAGCAACACTATGACTGTGAACATTTTTTTGAAGTTTTTGTTTTTATTTTTCAACTTTTTACTTATATTTACGAATGTTTTAACCCCTCTCCCTCCCATAACCCATCCCAGGATCCTTTTGAGGAGTCAGTCAGTTGTTGTTATAAAAGACAGCTGCAAACTGAAGAAGGAAAAGTAAATAAGAAAATAATACAAAGGAGCAATAATAACAACAATATGAACACCAACAAAACAGAAATAATTGACAGCTATAAATTTAAATATATATCATTCAACTCAATGTAAGTGTTTCTCAACAAAAAACGTTTTCAACGTACAAAAATGCCAAGTAACTCACACATAGCCTACAAAACACTGTTGTCTGTAAGTCATTCATTAAAACTTGTTATAAGTTACAACAAACAACGTTGCCCATCGTAGCTCACACTAATTAAACTATCTCTATTTCAAAGCAATGCTAACCAATCTTTCCTAAATTATTTAATGTAACTTGGCCCAGTGTTTTTTCGTCTTACCATCTGTAGAGGATGTGGTCATTGAAACTTGATGTGCCATCGTGGAAATAATCTGCAATTCAGATGTGCTACACTCAGAAATGTAAAGAAATTAGTAGACTATAGGCTGTTTGAATAATTGTCCGCATCCAGTGGTTTGGGTCTATGAAAAGGACAGCATGAATAAAATGCATTATTATTATTATTATTATTATTATTATTATGATTATGTATTTATTTATGTATTTTATAATAAATATATCTTATTTGTACTTGAATAGAAACTTGTGTGGTCCTACAAAGCAGAGACATTCTAGACAAAATTCTGTTCAGAAATAACAGTTGTTATTATTTGATATGTTATATGTTAAAAGAATTAGTACTATTTTACTTATTTGCGTTCGTCTGACCCACAAATATGCAGTAGGCTACATCGATGGGGCAAACATACAGTCATGAAAAAGTAAGGACACCCTCAAATGGTAGTCAGTTCATTTGACATATCTGGACACAAGCTTATTTTATTTTAATTTCAATCATATTGATTGATTAAGGTAAACTAATTCAACAAATGCTGTGAAAAAAGTAGACCTTGGAATCACTTCAAGCAATTGAAATGAACATGAATGCAAATTCCTCATGAGGAAAAAAAATTTGCACCCCTACCCTTACTATCAAATATATTGGTTAAAATTGATGTCTGGTGCACAAAACAGGTGTATGTGATTGTCCAATTATTAGATAATATGCTTACATAAAAACAGACAATTGGTCTGGTTTGGACCTAACCATCGAGGTTTGTGCTTATATCATGCCTGTGGGGGGGGGGGGGGGGGTTACAAAGCCATTTCAAAGCAGTTTGAAGTACATCATTCAACTGTTCAACGCATTATATCCAAATTGAGAAAATTCCACATCACCGGAAATCTACGCAGGACAGGCCATCCCACCAAGTTCACAGAAAGATGCTACTTGAAGTCTCCAAGAATCCAAGGGTAACATCTAAGGACCTACAGACTTCACTTGCCACAGTTAACATGAAAGTGCATGAGTCAACAATCAGAAATAGATGCACAAACTTGCCGTACATGGGAGGATAGGAAGGAAGAAGCCCCTGCTCTCCAAAAAGAATATAAAAGCACGACTGAACTTTGCCAAGCAACATCTGGAAAAAGTTCAAAACTACTGGGAAAATTACTCTGGACTGATGAGTTAAAGTCGGAGTTGTTTGGGCGCATTGCAAAACGTCATGTTCGGCGAAGATGCAACACTGCCTTTGAACAGAAGCACCTCATTCCAACGGTGAAACATGGTGGAGGGGGCGCTATGGGTCGGGGCTGCTTTGTTGCCTCAGGGCCTGTTAAACTTACCATCATAAGATTCAACCATGAATTCAACTTCATACCATACTTCAGGAGAATGTGAGGCCATCAGTTCAGATGCTGAAGCTGAAAAGGTCCTGGATTCTCCAACAGTATAATGATCCTAAACTTACAAGCAAATCTACTACAGAATGGCTCAGAAAGAAAAAAATGGAGGGTTATGGAATGGCCAAGTCAAAATCCAGACCTCAATCCTATCGAAATGCTTTGGGGGGACTTGAAGCGGGCTGTGCATTCAAGGAAGCCCTCTAACATCACACAATTAAAGCAGTACTGCAAAGAAGAATGGCTGAAAATTCCTCCCAGTCGATGTAAGAGATTTATAGTCAATTACAAGAAACGCCTAGAAGAGGTTATTGCTGCCAAAAGGGGAAACCCAGTTATTGAAGCCAGGGGTGTACTTACTTTTTCCTCACAGGATAATTGCACTTCTGTTGATTTCTGATAAATAAATAATTTAAAAGCATCATTTCTTAGTGTCCTTTGTTAAATTAGACAACCTTTAACCGTAAAAAGCATTGGAATAAGGATCAAATATCCATGTGTCCAAATATGTCTAAAAACAGACTTATCTGGGGATGTACTTACTTACTTTTTCACATGACTGTATGTCTGGATAGCTTTGTAAAATTCTATATTTTGGGTATTTAAGAGGCGTAAATATTTCTATTTTTTATTTGTATGTATTCATTCCCCACTTTTCTATTGTAAATGATGTTTCTTGCTATAAATGGCTGTTTGTAAATTTGAATGTTATACGGTGCTAGAAAAATGTATAGCAGCATAGAACATTTCAAAACATGTACATTTTGTACAATTAACTTCACAAACGAGTATGAACATATCCTTTCTGGAGTGTAATTTTTTGTCAGCTGTTTAAAATATTAATTGAATGATGTGTTCTTCCATGAGGCATTGTTTGTTATTTGACATCTAAAGTTTGAATGACCATATGCTCTTCAGATGGTAAGATGAAAAAACACAGGGCCAAGTTAAATTAAATAACTTAGGAGCATTGCTTTGGAATAGAGCTTGTTTAATTTGTGTGAGCTACGATAGGCAATATTGTTTGTTGTAACTTGGCCTCATTTTGTTATCAATACTTTTAATGGCAGGCCTAGTTTTTGCAAGTTTTAATTAATGACTTAGAGACCGTGTTTTGTAGGCTATGTTATGAGTAACTTGCCATTTTTGTACATTGAAAATGTTTTTTGTTGAGATATCATTTCTTTTTGTATTTGCATATAAACCATAAGATAATTAAATGTAGAGAGAGACATGCATACAGGATTCATACAAACATTGAAGCTGAAAGAAAGACAAAGGCCTGGATTCTGTCTTTTACCACGAACTACAAATAAATGAAAAAGTGCACTGGGAAAAGGTAATTTACAGGGGCAATGCGCCTTCAATATCCCTACATAACTTACGACACCAAGAGGACAAAAACGCGTAACTTAATCCCCAAGATTGCTATAATGTGGGCATCATGAAAATGTAACTTAGCTACATCCCATTTCATATCATGATCGATGCTTACTGTTTAGCATGGCGGCTTTGCTCACACAAATCAAAAACACAATTTTTGATACGCACAGTATTGCTGGCGATGCGGGTCATCACCACCAGTTCTCTTGAATATAATATCTTTGTCTGCTCACTCATTTGTCTGCTCACTCCGATGAGCCTTGCGTTGTGAGAAATCATTGACAAGTTCAGCTCCTGAGCTAGCCAGTCCATTTAATCTCTGCTAACTAGCTGACGTTCAAATTTCACTGCTAACACTCGTGACATTTCACCGCCAAAACAAATAGTCATATTTATATCATTCTGCATTCAGGACATGATAAATAGAAAATAGACACATGACATTGTCATTGGGCAATAGGCCACACAGGCATATTTCCCAGCAATCTTTGCATATCAGAAAAGAAGACAATACTACTGTCAAAAAAATCCTACCACAGATTATTATTATGATTAAAATTATGATTATAATTAATAGTGTTTGCAGAAGTATGACATGTTTGGAGGC